>PVHX01002052.1:0-28644 GCA_004024805.1 Geosciurus inauris
CTCCCTCTCCCTCTCCCTCTCTCTTTCTCTCTCTCCCTCCTCTCTCTTCCTCTCCTCCCCTCTCTCCCTCTCTCTCTCTCCCTCTCTCTCTCTCACCACCCCCAGCTCTCCCTCATGGTTCCTGTTTCTCTGATGGTCACTGCAGGTTGGTGCCCTGCAGATGGGCAGCTGCCATGTGAGGAGCAGCCTATGGAGAGGCCCGTGGGGCCAGGCACCTTCAGGACCTGCTGCCTGCAGACGTGTGGGCTTGGAGGCAGATCTTCCAGGCCCAGCCAGTGCTTGACTTTCACAGGAAACAGGCCGAGCCCTGCCTTGGAAAGTGTTTGAGATGCCAGATGTTCTTGATGGCTGCTGGGTGCCAGGGTCACTGGCCAGGTGGCTCCAGACTCCCTGCACACCAGGCCTTGACAGCGTAAGAGGGGCACCGTCACCCTGCCATGGGCACGCACCCTGACTGGCCTTGTCACCTTGTCCCCGTCATCATCCTTCTCTGTCCAAATCCATGCACCCTGGGGGCTGAAGCATGGAGAGACATTGTGTCCTCAAGATGACTGATCACCTCGAAAATGCATTAATTACTGTATTAACATGTTCTTTATATTCATCTACAAATAGGATACCTTGCTTTTCCAAACAACCCGGCATTTGAACAGATTTTAATTAAGCACATGAGAACAAAATCAATGAGAATGAAATTCTGTCATTTAAATGAAGTCCCAGGTGAGAGGAATTGTTGGATCCAGGATAAGGAGCACCCAGATGGAGGCTTCCTGAGCCTGGCAGCTGCCCTCTAGGTGGCTCCTCCAATGTGGACAGCATTTGCTGAGGGACGAGCAGTACCTCGTCCAAGGTACTGTTTATTCCTATACTTGGTCTCCCCCTAGGCAGATCGTCCACGAGAACTGAGGACCAGGGAAGAGTTAAAGTCACAACAAGGTGCTCAGTCAAGAATCAGCTCTCATCCTCCCTTTTAAAAACATAAAACAAGCTAAAATCTAGCTAAAATGCCCCCAGTCAGTCCCTGACCTGAGATGAGGCAGGGCAGAATGGGCATTGGCTGGCACCACAGGATGGCACGGTGTGGGCCACTTCCCGGAGGGGCTTGTGACTCAACCATGGTCTGAACACTGATTACAAAGCCCACCCAGTCTGGTGCACAGCAAAGTTTCTTTCTGTCATAGGAGTTTCATTCTGTCAGAGAAGAGATCAGATTAATTTGACGAGCCTCACTTTCCACAAAGACTATAAAAAGTAGTGTGATTTCAACACTGACACGTACAGACACAATTTTTTACAGGTATAGGTTTTTTGTTTGTTTTTATTGGTACATTATAGTTATACATGATATTGGGGTCTGTTTTGACATAATCATACAAGCATGGAATATAATTTCTATAGACATGGTTTTTAACATAAATATATACAATCTAAGACACAGAGGGCAGAGAAGAGACAAGGCTTTTATGGAGCTAGTTTAGTGACTGATTTTTAAGAATTTCTCAGTTTTATATTGAGACTTGAAACAAGTGTGTGTGTGTTGGTGGGGGCTGGGAGGGGTCCTTCTCCAAGTGTCCTGGCCCTCACTGCAGCACCAGGAGGCCGCCATGCCAGGAGGTGCAATTATCATTTTCACATGTTCAAGTTTGAAACCTGATTCTTTGAAGGTGAGGCCTGTGGTGAAATGAAGGCATTTGCTGCATATTCTGACATTATCTAAATGCTTACATACATCACATCGAGAAGGTACCAGATCCTCATTTTATATTTTCAGATAACATTAAGTAGACTCGCCTTGCTCTTGAGTGTAGGTCCCTCAGGCATCCTGTTCCCACGGCACCTCACAGAGCTTTCTTTTCACAACAGGTGCTCAAGATTCATGCAATGAATGAGCAGGGGGCCAGGGAGCGAGAAGGAGATGGAATGCTTTCCCTGTACAAGTCCTTCCCTGTCTGCAACTTCCAGAAAGAACATAATAGTAATGATCTGATTGCATGGCTAAGTTGCTGGTGCAAAGGTTCTAACTTGCCTCTGAAATGGGACCAAGAGGCTATTATGCCACCTGCCACCTAGAGAGGGGGCGGCCCTATGTTTCATCACGTCTTTGATGCAACACACCCACCTGTATCTGGCTCTGACATGTAGATACCCAGATCCCCTCTCTGCACTGATATACACTCCTAAGCTGAATGGTGTGTGACGATCACAGGCTTAATTGACACTCTGTCCCAACTCATCATCCTATTTCTTCTTCCAAGAAGGAAAAGCACAGGAAATGTGAGCTGGAGGGCAGTAGCAGGATTGGCTTCCCTCTGGTCTAAGCTTCTTAAGAGAAACAACAACAGCATGTACTGCTGCGCCCATTTTTCGGAGTGATAACTAACTTGGTCTCCAGGATCTCTGCCTTTAATTGGCAGGGTCTATAATGCACTTCCACCTCAGCACATATCACCTATTTTGCAGCAACAAAATAAACTTGTGTGATGTTACTTCTGTGGCTGTGATGGTATTTGCTGCAAAAATCCAGGGTTCCAGATTCAGTGCCAGCACACATCTCCCACAGTCTTTTATCCTCATGCTTTATTTAAAACTGGACAACCCCAGGATCGCCCCAGAGGGCCATATTTGAGTAAACGATGAGTGCTCCTCCATATTTCAGGACTTTTCTTGTCTCCAGTCCCTTATGGTTCCATGTCAACCAAATTTTGCAAACTTTGTTCCACTTGAGAAACCCGCTCACAGGCATAAGTATCACTTTTGATAAGCTGTTGAGGAAATGACATACAAGAGAATAGTACATTTAATGCTTAAATTAGGAAACCATCAGATATTATATGCGTATGACATCCAAGAAATGAAAAAATAATATTTCACAGAGAAAACTAAAAAATGACAGGAAAAAATTATATTATTATTTTCACAATGTAAGTGACCTATATTTTGGGGTCTATTGTCTAGTTTTGTTATCTTAGAAAACTAGCTTCATGGGCTGGGGCTGTAGCTCAATGGTAGAGGGCTTGCCTAGCATGCGTGAGGCACTGGGTTCGAGCCCCAGCACACATGTAAATAATAAATGAATAAAATAAAAATCCATCAACAACTAAAAAATATTTAAAAAAAAAAAAAAAGAAAAGAAAACTAGCTTCACATTTCTGAAAAACATCTTCCTCATTCTTGCAAAGGTTGGATTTAACTACCTCCCTTTCCTGCTTAAAATATGTGTGGTGTTAACACTACCTTGTAGACAGGTCTGACAGCTAACAGTAAATGGATTGATGATCTCTCTCTTATCCCTTTGTGGAAGGAAAAAAAAAAACAGTGGATCCCCTTTCTTGCCAAATTTTAATGCCCTCTGCCCTATTCTTGCCATTCCTGGCTCAGAAGCAGGCTTGGCCCACCACGACATTATTAATATCGTATCAGGTGCTGCTCAGATCAGCACGGCACCTTGATAAAGCATTTGTGAGGCTGCTCCAGGGCATCACTTCAAAAATTCCATTTATGCAAATTTGCAATCTACAGATTGACAAGCCACTTTGTCTACAAGATTCTTTATTCATGTCTAGAAGCAGCTGGCTGACAGGATACATTGTCAGAGCTCCATTGTGAAGCCTGGGGGCTTCTGGTCGTGGGCAGCTTTTATTCCTTTATGAAGCACCACACACAGATGAGTAATGAGGGATCTGAAGTGAACTAAGTGGGTGCTCAGCACCCTGGATCCATCAACCAGCCACTTAAACCATGGGTCACTTCTCACTGCCCACACCAAGCAAAATGGACAGGTCTCTTGGCCCTGCTTTTGCTTGAATCTCCAAATTAAGGTTGGTTTTAAGAACATGGCATCATGTTCTCCTATATTCAACCTCCTATAAATGCAGTATCACCACACAATTTGAAAATCTTTACAGAGAAACAGACACTTTCAGAGGACTTTGAGAAAGCCATGGTCACTGGCATACAAAGAATTGTGCAGAAAATACCAAAAATACCATCCATCAGTGGAAAGTTTGGGGACTCAGGGACTCCCGAGAGGAAAAGACCTGTTTCTATGAACCTGGATCACGTCTGTATTCAACACTTGTCCAGCAGACTTCAGGGCTAGAAACTTAGGGCAGAAGCAGAGCCATGAGTTCCCAGGATGTCCTTGGACCTGTCCGAAATCATCAATCCAGTGACAGCAGTAAAACTACAAGGAAAGTCTGCTGATTTCCAAAAAGGGTTCTTCTGACTACTTTCTAGTAAAGAGGATGGACTCTAGGCCATGTGCACCAACTGTTCACTCCTAGATCTAGAAAATCCAGCAGAATACTGCTGCCAGTATCACATTTCTTCTCTGAAGAATTATTATGCTGAATCAGATCTTCTTCTGACATCAGCTTACATTAGTTATTCTAAAAATGGGCACCTCTGTGAAACTTACTGCTCTTCTCAGAGTCTCAGTAGGTAGACATCTTTCTCCAATGCAAAATGATCCAACTGAAAAATAAGCAAGCAAGCAAATAGGGGCTAATCCAACACATCACCTTTTGACTAACAAGCTCATTCAGAAGCATCCTCAGGCAATAGGATTATAGGCAGCATATCTCTTATCTAAAATGCTTAGGACTGAAACTGTGTCACTTTTAAGAACTTTTTGGATTTTGTAGTATTTTCATACACCTAATGAGATACCTTAGGGATGGGACCAGGTCTAAACACAAGTTCATTTGGGTTTTGTATGCACTTTGCACACATAGCTTAAATGTAATGTTATACAGTGATTTCAGTGCATCTAATTTTTTTTTCCAGCTGTGATGCTTAAACCCAGGGCCCCTTGCATGGTAGGCAAGCACTGTACCACTGAGCCTTACCCCTGACCCTGTGCTCACAAAGTTTCAGACTCCAGAGCATTCTAGATTTGGGATTTGAGGATGAGGATGGTCAACCTGTGCTAAAGTTGACTCACAAATCATAAGATGAGTCCAACCAGTCATAGGTACCAGTTGGCCATACATCCCCACTTCTGGAGGCACCGAGGCTCCCTGCGTAAGAAGCAGGATCTCAGAGGAATGAAGGAAAGCCTATCCCAGCAGACAGCTCCATCCCGAGGAGAGGGAGTCACAGCACCTGCCAATCATGCCTACTCCACCTTCCACCAAATCACAGAGGAATGAGAGCACCAGGGGAGACCAGGAGTTTGTGGTATAGCACCCTCCACATGGAGGAAATCTTTAGGAGTGAGGAAGAAATGTTCCACTGTACCGAAACTCAGTTATTTTTGTAAAGACATCATTGAGGATTTTGTTCATTGTATTACATAGAATATAGTTCTTCATGACAATCTTCAGGGAAAAGTTTGCCTGATGTTAACCCCAGATCAGTTTTGATTCTAAATAATTGATCAATTACATCTTATAATCAATTGTATTTATTAATTCTAATTCAAACATACATATGAACTGATACTGGGGAATATAGTGGAATCATCATAACATACACCTTACAGTTATGCCTCAGCACCTGTAGGGGTTGAGGACTCCCGAGAACACCAAGTCCCACAGGTGCTCAGTCCCTGTGTAAAACAGAAGAGCGTTTGTGCAGGACCTGCACATGCCCTTCCCTATAGCTACATCATCTGTAGGTTGCTTCTAAGCCCTACTAGAATGCAAATGCAGCGCAAGTAGCAGTCAGACTGTTTTCCCTTAGTGAATAGTGGTGAGGCAGTTGGTCTGTACACAGGCGTCCGTCACGGCCTTGCTGCACAGCACACTTCAGCAGCAAGGAGAAATGGTGTCTCAACGCTGATCCCCATTTGGTTGACCTCACGGACACAGAACTGGGGGTGTGCACACACGCACACAGCCAGAGAGGGACAAGAAAGCGGAAGCTGAACTGGTGGCCATTGAACCCAGGGTGTGTGCACAGAAAAGGGGTCTTTGTCATATGAGCTGCCAAAGTGCCTTGAGACTCACTGGCGAAATGCATGCCACCTGTAACAGACACACTGTAGCTCCATCCCTGATGGCCATCTTCCTCCTCCCCTCCTCCTCCTCGTTCTCCTCTTTGTTGTTGTGATCAAGTCATTGAATGTCCTCACAAACTACCTACCTTTGAAAGCCACCTGCAATGCGTCTGATAACAAGGCGAGATGCAAAATGAACAAACACTGGCTTTGCCTCATGAAGCTGCTCTGCCCCGAGAGAGATACATCAAAGGGCCATTTCCTAAGTGCCCAGGCATCCCACAGATGCATTTCATCCTAAGAGCTCTGATTTTCTTTCAAAATCAAAGCCAAACAAACACTGAACTTTCCTCTCCACGTTGGCACCATCGCTGTACAAACGTAATCACTGTTCTCTCTCCATCTCCAAGGTGCGTGAGGCCCAGACATGTTTCCACAGCCTTTGTGACCCTGGATGCCTACAAGGGACTTGCCCTCGTGAGCTGACATGTCCTCAACTGAACTGGCACCACCCTTCCAAATACCTCCCCACAAATTCCCTCTTCACTGATGTGACAATGGCCACGCCATGCACCCTAAGAAACAACCTGGGCCTCGCCCCAGTACCCTTCCCCTAAATGCTGTAAGAAACATGGCCACATGTTCATATTACCTAACATTTCTAAAAAAATAACAATAAGTACTTCTCCCAGGGTTTAAAACACAATTCTTCTGAGGTAGAGTATAGGAGAGAGGATATTTTAAAGTCTCCTAAAGGTTTTGATGCAACTGGTCTATGGACTGTGTTTAAGAACTATGGCTACAAGTATGTGAGTTGTCATTTTGATTTAAAAATTATACAGATTCCTTAGTGTTTTCCATATACACAATCATCTTATCTGCATTTAAAAGAGACATCTGCATTTTCTTGGCACTATGGATGATTTTATTTCTTCTTCTTGCCACAGTGACTTCAGCAAGATCATAAGATTCAAGGTCAGTACACAAACATTTATTGTATTTCTATATATTAGCAATGAATAAGAAATCAATGTTTGGAAAAGTGACATTTATAATAAAGAACACAGCATTAAATACTTAGAGACAAATTAAAAATATGTTCAATTCCTTTACCCTAAAAGCTATATCACAGTACCAAGCAGAGACGAGATGGTATCCATTAGTGGATTGGGAGTCTTCACATTGTAGAACAGTTCTCCCTAAACTGATCTATAAATTCAATAGAGCACAATCAAACCTCAGCAGATACTTGCATAAAAATGGACATGCTCATTCTAAAGTTCAGGTGGAAACTGAAGGCCCTCCAATAGGCAGAGCATTTTCTGCAAAGAACAAAGTTGGAGAGCTTGCACCAACCAATGCCAAGGCTTCTACAAACGACAGTGATCACAAGTGGCGGGCCAGCATATGGATGGAGAAATGATGGACAGAACACAACAAAGGGGACAGTGGATTTTCAATAAAGATGCCAGGCTGCTCAGAGGTAATAAACTGTCCTTCAACAAATGATGTGAGAGTTACTGGACACTCACAGGCCAGCCAAAAATTTAAAAATGAAGAAAACTGCAATCCTTACATCTCACTATCAAAATGAATCATAAGTGAAATTCTGAGATGAAACCATAAAAGGGGGGAAAAACATTCAGTTAATCAAAGATTTCTTAGGTAGTTCCAACAAGCATAACCAAAAAAGAAAATGAAATTGATAAATAAACAACTTTCACCCTTTCCAGAGATACTTTTAAGAAAATCAAAGACAAACCACAAATGGGGAAAAAGACTACTAAAAGCTCTCGCTCACTCTATTTTTTGGTACCGGGGATTGAACTCAGGGGCACTTGACCACTGAGCCACTTCCCCAGCCCTATTTTATGTTTTATGTAGAGACAGGGTCTCACTGAATTGCTTAGCACCTCGCTGTTGCTGAGGCTGGCTTTGAACTCGCAATTCTCTTGTCTCAGCCTCCCTAAGTGCTGGGATTACAGGCGTGCACCACTGTGCCCAGCTAAAAGCTTTCTCTCTCTATGGAGAAAGAAGAGCAATCACATTTGTACAGTGATGGCTCCGATGTGGAGAAGAAAGTTCAGTATTTTGCTTTGATTTGAAAGAAAATCAAAGTTCATAGGATGAAATGTATAGGATGAAAAAAGACTTCTAAAACCTTTACTAATTATAATTAGTATAATAATTCTAGAATGAGAAAATAAAACCAATAAAAATAGCAAAAGATTTGAATGACACATCACCAAATAAAAGATATATAAGATGAGAAGGCAATACTTGAAAAGATGCTCAACCTCATTAGCATTAGTTAAATCCAGTTTAAGGATACAATTTGATGCTACTATGGACATGCTTGAATGACCAAATTTTAAACCAACAGAGCCCAGTGCTAGTGAGGATTGGAGCAATGAGAACTGTATCCATGGCTTCCAGGAATCCCATGTGCGACAGACACTTTGGAAAAAACAATGTCCTTCTTCAGTTTTTACCCAAAAGAACTGAGAGAATGCATCTGCCAAAATAACTGCAAATGACACTAGTGGCTTTTCTAAAAACTGTTCAGAGTCAGAACAACCCAATGTCATCAGCTGATGAATGAGTAAGGAAATTGTGGCAATTCAATACAAAGATACAATTCAATACAATTCAATACTCAGAAAAAAAAGGTATAAACTCTTGATATGAGAGCCAAGTCATGGTAAGAGAGCTAGACACAAGAGAGAACTTAACACGAGTCCAGCTATCCAAAATGGCTTTTAAAAAGCAGTATCTATGGTGACAGAAAGCAGATGAGCTCTTGCCTGGGGTTGTTCAAGAAAGACTGCTGAAAGTTCAAGCCCAAGGGTGTTCTGAGAACAGTGGAGATTCTGGTGGGAAGCAAGGAGAGCAGGCGGGTAGTTCCAGGCAAACGAGCTGAACAAACATCCAGGTAGAGGCTTACTGAAAAAGAACCTCAGAAAGAGAATGGCAAGAAAAGCCCTTTGAGGGTCAGAAAGACTTCTGGGCCCGACTGTTGAGCAATTTACACCCAAAGGCATTTCTGGGAACAACAGGCAAACCAGACAGCAATAAAGCTGGATGTCATGGCAGGCGCAGGCGCAGGCACCGGAGTCTGATGCAGAGTGGAGGTTCCTGCTGAATCACTGTCATCTGGATGGTGCCTCCAGCTGCACTCTCCAAGGAGCTACCTCAAAGGCTGCACCTAACAGAGGAAAGTGACTCTACCACGTAGTCCACACAAGCCACTAAATGAACAAGCAAACCACAAAACCACAGTCCCAGTGGGAGGAGATTGCAGCCACAGGTGTTACGGTCATTCCCAGCGTGTCCAGTTCTCCACGAAAAGTAATGACAAGACCAAAAGAATCAAGAAAGTGTGACCCATTCAGGAAGAAGAAAGAAACTCAGGCCACAAAACCCTTTGAGAGCCCAGGTGTCAGAATTAGCAAAGATTTGAAAGCAGCAATTCAAATTATTTCAAAAAACCGAAGGAAATCGTGCATCGACTGGTCTGAGGAAGCACAATGAAAATGCTTTGTCGAACAGAGACTGTACGCAAAGAGGCAGGAGTCGTAAACACAGTCAAATGGAAAATTTAGGATTGAAAAGTAAAATATATTAAATGAGAATCTTATTAGCAAGGCTCAATAGTAGATTTGAGCTTCCAGAATAAAGAATCAGCAAACGTGAGGACTGATTTATGGAGACTGTGCAATCAGAAGAAAATGAACAAAAATAAACCAAGGCTTCAGAGAAATGTGGGAGCCCATTTGGCACTCTAACTTACACATCCTGGGGTTTCCAGAGAGGGGGAGAGTAAGAAAGGAGCAGGGGAAAAATAAAGATGCAACATTTCTCTTCCCGTGCCTGCTCATTTCACAAGCACATGACCTCCACATGACAAGGTTTTATTCTTTTTTTAAAGGTTGAATAGCACTCCATTATACACAGATACTGCATTTTCCTAATCTGTTTGTCCCTGACTGACAGACATATCTTACTATTGTGAATAGTGCCACAATGAACAGACATTGGTCCAACGCATGGATTTCATTCCCTGCGCATATATAACCTTTCACAAGCAACTTTTTCACTGCTGTGACCGAAAGACCTGACAAGAACAATCTTAGGAGAGGACTAGTTTAGCTGGGGCTCATGGTTTCTGAGGTCTCAGTCCGTAGATGGCTAGCTCCCTTGCTCGGGGACAGAACATCATGGCGGGAGAGAAGTGGCAGAGGAAAGCTGCTGAGGACACGGTGCCAGGAAGCAGGCGGAGACTCCCCTCACCATACACAAAATATATACCCCCAAGGCACACCCCAGTAACCCACCTCCTCCAGCCAACGCTGCCTCCCCACAGTAGCCACCCAGTTATTCCCTACCAGATGATCAAGGCACTGATTAGGCTACAAGTCTCATGACCCACTCATCTCACCTCTGAACTTTCTTGCACTGCCTCACACCTGAGCTGTGGAGGGACACCTCCTATCTCACTCTAACAGACATAGAGGAGGAACTTCTGGGTCACAAGGTAGCTCTACTTGTAGGTCAAGAACTTCAGTGCTGGGGCTGGGTTTGTGGCTCAGTGGTAGAGCGCTTACCTCGAATGTGTGAGGCACTGGGTTCAATCCTCAGCACCATATTAAAATAAATAAAAAATTAAGAACTTCAGTGCTGTTTGGATCACGGCAGTTTGCTCACCGTCCTGCCGACTGCGTGCAAGGCGGCCTTTCCCCACCTCCTTGCCTGCACTGGTTGTGGCTGTCTTTCCAACCGCAGCCATGATAACGGGAGCACCGTGGTGAATCCCAGGGGTTTTCTCTTGTACTTTGCTGGCCATTAGTGATGCTGAGAATTTTTTTCACAATCCTGTTGGCCATGTTTTGTGTCTTCTTTTGAGAAATGTCTTTTCAGGTCCTTCTCCCATTTTTTGATCAAGTTATGTGTTTTCTTGATAGTGAGTTGTTTGAGTTTCATCCACACTTCCAACAGCAGCCGCTGGTCAGCGGCACAGCCCACAAGCATCTGCTCCCATCCTGTGAGCTGTTGCTTCCCTCGTCTGCCTCCAGAGCTCTCCAGAAGTCTCTAGTCCCACATAATCCCTTTTATCCAATTTGCCTTTATCCCCTGGACATCTGAGCCACGTCCATCTTTACCCAATGTCCAGACATTCCTCCCATACGTTTTCTCCAAGTCTTTATTGGATTCAGGTCTTACAGTTAAGTCTTTGTTTCATTTTAAGATTTTCTTTATCAGATCCAATTTCATTTCTCTGTGTGGTGATGTACAGTTTTCCCAGCACTGTGCATTGAAGAGACTGTCCTTCCCCTGTTGTGGATCTTGGTATCTTTTGCAAAGACCAGTTGACCATCAACGTGTGGATTGATTCCTGGTTCTCTGCTCTGTTCCATCCGTCTGTCTGTATTTGTGCCAGTGCCAGAATCCTTTGCTAACTACGGATTTACAGCTGACGTAAGATCAGGAAGGGTGATGCCTCCAGCTGTGTTCTTCCGGATCAAGACTGCCTTGGCCACGTGGAGTCTTTTGTGGTTCCTTATGAATATCAGATTGGTTTTCCTATTTCTATGAAAAAATATCATTTGAACTTTAATAGGGGTTGCATTGAATTTATATATTATTTATGTGATATGGACATTTAAAAAATTTCAATTCTTCCCAATTTATGGACATGGGATGGGTCTCCATCTATTTGTATCTTCTTCTGATTCTTTCATCAGTGATCTATTATTTTCAATGTACGGATATTTAACCTCTTTAATTAGCTTTATTCCTAAGTATTTAAGTATTTTATTTTTTCTCATGCTATTGTAAATGAAATCATTTTACCAACTTATTTCTCAGTTTGTTATTAGTTATAAAAATGCTACTAAGTTTTGTATGTTGATTTTTGTATCCTGCAACTTCACTGAATTTGTTTCTTAGTTAAAATGGTTTTTGGTAGAGTCGTTGAGTTTCCTACATATGTAAGATTATATTGTCTGCAAACAGAGAAGATTTAACTTTTCTTTCCAATTTTCTTGCCATTTATTTCTCTTTCTTGCCCAATTTCTCTGTGTAGGACTTCCAAAACTGTGGAGAATAGAAGTGGGCAAAATAGACATCTCATCTTGTTCCTGATCTTAGAGGAAAAGCCACTTTTTACCCCTGATATAATGGAGCTGGCAATTTGTGATACATGGCCTTCACTGTGTTGATGTACATTTCTTTTAAATACAATTTGTTGAGTTTTATCATGAAAGTATTTTGAATTTACCTATGTCTTTTAAGTCAAAAACAATTCAACTAGGAAAGAATAGTGTTTTTAAACAAGTGATTCTAGGGCATCCAAATAACCTTGTGCAAAAGAATGAAGTTGGGCCATTTTCTCACATCATACACATCAAGTGTGAATTTTCACTGCCTTAGGTTAGGTAGCGTCTTCTTACATGTGACAAGCAACAACCAAAACAAGAAAACAAATAAATTGGACTTCATCAAAATTCAAAAGTTTGCTCATCAAAAAAATACCTTCAAAGAAGTAAAAGGACAACTCACAATAGGAGACATTCTTTGTAAACCATATATGTGAGAACTCATTTGTATTAAAACAATAAAGAAACTTTACAACCCAATAATAAAACGACACATAACCCAATTAAAACTGGGCAAAAGATTTGAATGGCCATTTCTCCAAAGACATATAAAGCTCAATAAGCACATAAAAAATGCTCAACATGATTAGTCACCAGGGAAATGCAAATCACAGCCATAATGAGATATTGCTTCGCACCCACCAGAATGGCTCAAATAAAAATGGCAAGCAATTTCAAGTGTTGATAGGATGTGAAGTAATTGTTACGTTTTGTTTGCAAGACTGTAAAATGATGCAGCCATATTGCAAAAAAGTTTGATTGTTCCTAAAAACATTAAACATAGAGTCGCCATAGAACCTAACTATCTTGCCCTGCTTTGTACCACCATAAAGGAGTTCCAGAAACTGGGTAATTTTTAATCAATGAAAGTTTATTTGCTCACAGATGTGGAGCCTAGGAAGGCCCACATCAAGGTCCCAGCATCTGGTGAAGGTCTTCTGCTATGTCACCCATGGCAAAAGCAAGAGTAAGAAACAGAACAGCCAACCTCCAGCCCTTCATATAATCTGCATGAACCCACTGGTGGAGACAGAGCCCCCGCCTCACAGCACCACTGCATTGGGAATGAAGTTCTCAACACATGTCGGGGGACACGTTCAAACCACAGCACCAGCAACTCCACCCCAACACACAGACTGAGCGTTGGACGTGTATGTCTGAAACAATTCAAATGTCTATCAACAGATGACGAGGATAACCAAAAGTGGGACCGGCCATGTAAGAGGATGTTATTTGTCAATAAATGTAATGAAGCATTAGTAACATGCTTTCAACCAGAATCAACCTTGAAAACCTCCTGACAGCCGCAGGAGACCTCAGGCTGCATGACTCCATCTGTGTGAAATGCACAGAGTGGGAAAATCCAGAGAGAGAGAAAATGATGGGCAAGGACTGGGACGCGTGGGCCTGGGGAGCCGCTGCCGGTGGGTGTGGAGTCTTGGGGAACAATGAAAATGAGGTCAGAGTGATGGTCTTGCAACTCCGTGAACACACTAGAAAGGTCTGGCGCACTTCAAACAGATGAATTGCATGGTGAGCTAATTACGCCTCAGTGCAGCTATATTTAGAAAGCTATGGGTGTTACTTATTTTTATGTTTTCCAAAATTAATATCACATAAAATAAAGGATGCCGTCTACTCCTCTCCACCACCCCCATGCTGCATCTTATTTCAGTCTTTGCACCAGAGAGACCAAGAGACAGAGAAACAGCCACAGACGTGGACGGGATGCCAGGCATCAGGTTTTGATGGACAAGTACATGAACATGCATAAGAGAAACTCACATGTCGCGCTTTCCTTGCTGCCAGCTGCCTTCCAGGTTTGGGGTACTTGTACCTCAGGAGCCGAGTCTGAGCTCTACCTCCGAGGCAGAACCCCACACCCTTCTGACTTCCCCACAGGACGCACCTGGGCAAAAGCACTGGCACTAAAGAAATGTTTCTGCGACTTCGTAAGGACGAAAGGGGCGATGCTGACGCCACGCAGGGCAGCTTGGCCACCGAAAGAGAAAGCCCTGCATGTGACACTCCATCTAAAATCTCTCTTTGCCCACGGACCCTTCCATGGAGCTCTCTCAGTCTTTTCCCTGTTTTAATATCCTCTCTTGAAAATGGACAATTTTAACCCATTTTTAAAGCAGAAATCCAGATGACAGTTGACATCCTGACAGTGGGGCTCTGTTGGTATTCAGTTTATAGCAGCATTATCTAAATATCCTGGGCCCAAACTTATCCGATGTTAATCAAGTAGATGCGTGACTGAATGAATAAGTGGATGGTGGAACGTGTGCATGAGTGTGCTTATGGGAGCCAGTGAATGGGTGAATGCGTGAATGAGTGAATGAACGAGTGTGTGAGTGAGTGGAAAGATGGATCGTCTAATCTCAAAATAGTCAATACAAGTAATCGCTCTGACCAGAGAGTTAAGCAGTTTTATACTGCTAGTTCCACTGGTTCAACAGGAGTGGGAAAAACAATATGATCGTCAGTAATTAATGTTTATTGAGTGTCTTTCCAGAGTATGAATCTATATCACCCATTTTCTTTATAACCTGATACAGAGTAGCTATAGGAGGAACTCGATAAGGCCCTTTGACCTGAAGGAAAACTACTTAATCATTATCATTATCTCAGTGTCCCATCGTGGAAACCACAAAAACAGCTGAAAGTCCAGATGGTGAGATGGCCTGTGCTGCTGAGGGAATCCAAACACTGTTAATGAAGTACCTCAGCTAAGGTTTGAAGTTCCATGAATTGAGTAGACAATCACAGGTCAGAAAGAGCAGCTGTATAATTTGCCATTATTTAGCAGGTTTTACACTCATTACTTCATATTGTGAACTGGTGGAAGTAATCTGGGCAGAAATAAGACAGACCATAGAAATGATTTGGAAAAAATACAGAGGTTCTAAGAGCTTAATACTTTTTAATTAGCAGGTTTCTGGAATGTTTATGACCCTACATCTAAACACGAGGAAATGCAGCATAAGAGAGAGAAATGCTTCTTAATTTAATGCAGTTTCCTCCTAAAACATCATATTTTTTCTAGAACAAGTTGTCTATACAGGATCACCTACAGCGAACACTAAGAAGAGAGAAGACTGTGCTTTGTCAGAGGTGACCTGGAGTGTCCCTCCCTCCTCATGGCACCCGGCACTCGCCCACCAGGCCTGTGCTCACCTCTGGTTCCTTCCAGAAGCGGAAGATATTTTGGAATCCATCCTTCTTCACCACTTACTGACCCTCCGCCTCACCCTTCTGGGAGCTTCTGGGACCACTTCATTCTCCAGCAATGAGTAGTTTGGGGTGTATGTTCAGATGTCTTTGGGAAAGATGGCTCGTGTGCTGTCACACGTGTGTGACATGCTGCTGCACTGCACGGCTCTGAACACCGCGCACCTCCTGCCATCCTAAGTCACATTTATTCTGCTTCCTCTGGAGCTCAGTCAGTGGCAAAGCAAAAACACTAGAAATAGGAAAGGATGAGGAAAAACCGTCCTCCGAGTATCATCCAGTGTATTCTTTAAACATTCCTTGACCTATGCAATGGTGTAATTCTTCTCTGGTGCTTTGCATTTGCTTTGTATCAGTGATGGCTATAAGAAACTTTTTAATGTGTGTCAAGCAGTAGATATAAAGAAATTGAGTCAGAATTACTACATGCAATAAAAGCAGCTCCAGGTGAAGAGGGCGTCATAGCTGTTGAACATCAGGGCAGCCCGAGTAAGCACATCTGAAATCAAATTCTTCTAGAGCTTCCTGAAATGCTTTCCTAAGACAAGGTGCATTTGTTCTTGTGACGAGGTCGGTTTTCTGTTCAAGTAGCTATATTGTGCCGATTTAATATTCCTGATGCCATTTCAATTTTACAATTTGCTCTTGGCATGTTTCTATGAGGAAGACTCCTCACAGGCAGCCATGCTGTGCATGGACACTGCTGGCCACTGTCCTCCCGACACGTCTGACCTGCAGAGCTGCAGCCACATGACATGCTGGTGGCTATTTTTTCCTTTGCCAAGTCACACACAATCGGAAATATTAATAAGTGCGCCCACAGGAATTTGTTTATTTTTTAGGCAGAACATTTCCTTCTGTCCTGTGTTGGAGTGCACCTGATGTTTACCATATTAAAGCAGATTGAACAATAGTACCGGGGGAACTAATTAATAGAGATTTCTGCTTGGCTTCAACTATCCTCAAGTCTTAACTCAGACAGACATTTCATTTCTCTAAACTGGACGTTCTGCAGAGATAAATGGAGGCAGATGGCATCACCTCCAAGCTGGTTATCCTGATGGAAGCTCTCAGGGAGTCGCAGCTGTAAGCAACCGTGACCCTTGGACACCGTTCCTGGACACAGGTCTGGGAGAGCGGTGGCAGCACATTGCCACAGCTGCCCCTGATGCTGCGATCAGTTTGGGCTTAGATGCTGCATCCCATTAGTTCTGATAGGAAAGGCTGAGAGTGTGATTCTAATGCAGTCACGGGTCTGCCACCAGGAAGATGCCCCATCTGGGGGACAGGGACAGGCAGGTCGAGCGCCACTCAACCACGACGTTCAGCCACACTGCAGTCACTGTGCATCAGACATCTTAACACCCATTCGGGCTTGTTGCCTCAAGTACTATCTCATCAACAGCAGAAATGATGACAGCCGGCCTGTCTCTAAAGAATAGAAGCCACTGGATTCAGGCACCTGTAACTGTCAGGCTGTGAAAGCAGAAAATGAATGTCTGGGGTTGTTCTCCTGACACCGCAGGAGCATTCCAATGGGCAGTGATGAATTAGAAGGTGAGCAAAAGGCTCTCTTATCTCTGCATAGACCACCGAGCACTCCACACTGTTCGCGCATTCCCCATGTGTGTTCAGATAAAATGTGCTTGCTTGGGTTTTCACGTCCTTCCGAACGAGTGTTTGCCGGAGAGACAGCATCCCGCCAACGGCACAGAAGGGGCGTGCGCGGTGGAGCCCACCCAGAGGACTTAGGGAGAGGAGGGGGAAACCTGGGGCGCATGTGCATACTGTCATGAGCTACTACCTCTCCTGTCTCTGACTGGCAAAAGGTTTGGGAACACCAGGAGGAGAGCCACGTGATGGGCTCCCGCCCGTGCCGAGGTCGCGGACCCCTGGTACACAGATGAGAATCAGCGGGGAATGGAAAGTTAGAGTGAATGACGTAGGGGCGTTCCAGTTAATTACCCCTCTGCTCGTTAGCGTAGTACGTGAACAAGGCTGTGCAACCAAAATTATTTATCAGATTGAAAACAGAATAAAATACATGTTTACTGGGCGACGGTATTTTCAGCACTGTTACCAATCAAAATACTTGCCCTCTCCTTTGCTTGGACGACCGTGAAGGGAACATGATCGTGCGAGCCCATTTCCTCATCTGTGAAGCGAGGACACCGCCACAGATCCCTGTGTGACCGCTGGACCAAGTGTGCTGTTCTGGGTCCTCTGGGTGCCTGGCTAGCAGAGCATCTGCCTGGCCCACCTGCAGACCACCCTCCCTGCCCAGGCCCTGGGCCCCTGGTGTGGCAGCCAGCACCCTGGCTCAGCGGTCCTCGCAACTCCGACTCATCCTACGTGCTCTGTGACTAGATGGAAGCTATCTTGGAAGGAATGTGTGAAATTTGGCTTTCCCAGTGCAGATTTCTGCTGAGGACAACAGAATTCTAAAGTGGTACACAAGCCACTGCAAGCAGTCCACAGGCAAGACCAAAAATGCTCCAGAGTTCTCTGCAGCCCACGTACTCAAGACCCATCAGTGAAGGAGAGAGGCCATGGCGAGAACCTCCCTGGAGATGGTCTTCAAGAGCACCGCTTGTCCCGTCTCCTCCCAGGTGAACCTTTGGAGACAGGTAAAGAGAGCTTGACATTTATCTCATAAAGTTTAAAAGACAGAGTCCCTGATCCTCATGGAAAAAATTCTAGAAGGAGGTAGACAGAGTTCTCCATCTTTTATGGATGAGGGAGAAATGATAGATGCCTGGAGAACAGCCTGCCAAGTACCCTCTGGGGTCCAAGAACCAGCACAAGAGAGGCTCTCCTAAACAACAGCTTGCCATGTGAGGTGACAGGGGAGGAGACAACAGTGTCTCCATCAGACATATCCCAGGCGCAGAGGACAGGAGGGGACCTGATGAAGACCCACATGCTCAGGACCCCTGAGACGCTCCACCAACCCTGTTTAAAGACATTCTCTAACCTCAGTGGCCCAGAAGCAGCTGTGACTGAAAAGAGCTGACAGTGTCCCAGGCCGTGAGAAGAGTGAGGACAGATCCAGAGAAGGGACAGTTCTGAGTGTCACAGGAACAGACCAAAGGTGGCCACTGCTCCACCAAACACTTATAACTTTGAATATGTGGAAACATTACCAATTTGACTCATGCTCTGGAGACATGGTCCGGGCACAAGCAGACAGCTGCACCTGGGCTCCCACCTGGCTCCTGGGTGTCAGTGATCAGCTGCTGGGTCTGCAGGGGCTTCTCACTCCTGCAGAGCCTGAGTGAGATTCCTGGGGTAGAGAAACAGACTTTGTCTCTTTGTGGAAGAAGCCTCATAGTCACCCTGGACAGTGACAGACCAAGGAGGGCACCATCTGGCCACTCTTGCCACAGTTGCCGATGCTGACCAAGTGCAGTGGCAGAATCATGCCTGAGCAAATGCACAGGCACTCTGTGGCCCAGTCAAGGTGGTACATAAGATCAGCTGTCACGGGTGTTACGAAAGCCAGGGAGGAAACTGAAGTAGACATGTGCTCAGGAGCCCCATCCTTCCTACACTGATCTCGGTCCTTTTTGGCCATTGGTACTGCTAGCTGAAAGCGTCACCATGTGCAGTCGTCTGAATGTTTGTGTCGAAAAAAATAAAAAATTCATACACCAAAATCCCAGGCCCAGTGATGGTATTAAGACAAGGGGCTTTGGGAAGGGGACTAGATCCTGAGGTGGCTGTGGTAAGGGGAGCAGCGAGAGACCTTAGAGGTGTTCCTCCCTCCCCCACCCATGAAGACACAGCAAGATGGAGCCTGCAAACGAGGAAGTGAGTCCCACAGACACCAAATTTGTCAGTGACCAGGTCTTGCACATCCAGCCTCCAAAACTGTGAGGAACAAATGTGTGATGTTACCTGCCGCCCAGTCAAGGGTGCTTTATTACAACAAGCAAAGCAAAGATGGGGTCATGTGAGGACAAAGACGCTGCCAAGAACCACCCAACCTCCTGCTGACTTATTCCATCCCAAACATTGAGAGGATTGGGTATCAGTGGGTATCAGTGTTGTTACTATAATCACCTGAACCCATTCACCGGTCTGTAGTATCAGATATCCTACAAACTGAAGTGTGGACTCAAGTGAATGTGCCAGTTGACAGCTAAGACATGGACAATATCCCAGCACCCAGACATCCCAAAGAACAGCAACAGAACAGATCAGGCAAGACTGCAGGTGCCCTTAGGAAATCAGGAAAACACTTCCATTCACAAAAGTGTAACAAAATGGAATCGTTGTGAATAAATCTTACCAAGGAGGTGAAAGACATCTATAGTGATAATTAGAAAACACTGAAGAAATTGAAGAAGACCTCCCATGTTCATGAACAGCTGGAAGTCATATTGTTAAAACGGCCATATCACCAAAGGTAATCTACAGAGTCAATGCAATCCCATCAAAAAATTCTTCACAAACTAGAACAAACTATCCTAAAATTCATATGGCAACACAAAAGACCCAGAATAACCAAAACAATTCTGAGCAAATGGAGTAATGCTGGAAGTGTCACAACACCTGGCTTTATAATATACTGCAGAGTCATAGCGACAAAAAGAGTTTTGTAGTGACATGAGCTGCTCTTTTAAGCTTCCAATGCCTGTGAGTGCTCTTGGCTCTCAACACACTGGCTTTGCTGGTGGAGCACAGACTTGGACTGCTTAACACTCCGTTTGGAAACACTCCTGCATGTGATTAAGGCCAGCCTAAGATAATCTTAATTTAAATTAAGTGTTCTTCTGGGTCATATAAGTGAACTTGAAGGGCAAAAACATCTCTTCCACTCAACGAGTTCACTATAATCTGCAACCACCAGGTCAACTCTACCAGTGTCCCTGCTAGAAGGGGGGACCAGAAAACCAACAGTATATTCAATTTACCAATAATTTGGCTGAAGATGGCTTTTTGACACCTAATCCACTGTTTTGATACTCCTGTGAGTTTCATTAGATGGATTTATGGTAGACGTTTTCTCCATGAGAAGCAAGCTGGTCCATATTGGATGCAGAGTGACAAGCAAGGTAATTTTATGTTTATCCCCAGAGAGTTGAGACCTGGAAGAGGAGAAATACTGGAAAGCAGATTGCAGATCCACACACACCCTCCAATGACTACTTCCTAACAAATACGCTGGCCACCTGGATTTCTTTCTTGTTTCCCTGTCCTCCTGTGCATGCATTTTCCATAGCACTCATCATCTTCTAACACACTATAAACTAACATCATTTGGCCACTTTCTTCCAGCCATTCCACCTCCATTAGCATGGAAACCCCAGGAAGGTGAGAGTCTCTGGGTATTTTGTTCCCTGATGGATCTCGCGTGCATTCAGAGCGCTCGAGTGTCAACAAGTAGTTTATATCATTCTGCCTAGTTGAATCCAAACCAAACCACAGGGCCGTTTGGACCCATTTCAGAACTTTTTTCTCCAGCAGTGAGTGGCATTGAACTGAGCGCAAGTACCCCAACCATGACTGCATGATTGCGTGATTGCAACATCACAAACACATTCATTTTGCTGCACCATTATGACATCTGCACAAACAAGCCAAATAGCCACTGTACATAGACCCTGCTGTGCTTTGCTGCCTTAGACAGCCATCTGAGGACCTCTTCTGATCCAAACCTGGCAACTTTCTGGCTCCCTGACTTCCCAGCCCTGATTATCTTGCATAATTAGCTTCCACCTCATCTATGAGGTTAAAAAGAAAAAGGAGAGAATTTCCTCTCAAAAGATGGAGCCCTGAGATTGGTGGTGTACTGTTCTTACCTATCAGGTTGCCCCTATTTTTACACCTGCTCAAGGACATTGATATCATGTCTATTTTGATATCATTTCTATTTCTCTAATCACAGTACTTGGAACTCTGGGGGCAAAATAGACACAGATCAGGGAAGTCCCAGGCACTCCATCTCATGTGACTCTTTCAACTTGATGAGAGCAGAAGCATTATGTTAGTCACCAACAGAGTCATGTTTTTCAAATCCATCAGTCAATCATCACAGCACTAAGGAGCGCTAGGAAACTGAAAAGATATTAAACCTAGCTTGTGTCCTGAAGGCACAACCAGTTGAGAGAACAAAGCATGTTTCCATGACAAGTTACCTTTCACTAATAGTGCAAGTTAATATACAATGACTCAGAACAAGGAAAGATGACCTTAGCCAAACATGGATAGGACCTGTGTCTGTCTGGATGATG
The DNA here is from genome assembly GCA_004024805.1 of Geosciurus inauris. NCBI lineage: Eukaryota > Metazoa > Chordata > Mammalia > Rodentia > Sciuridae > Geosciurus > Geosciurus inauris. Next base: position 21,564 of record PVHX01002052.1, read on the forward strand.
GATGGAAGAGAGAAGGAGAGCAGATATGGAATATTCAGGGAGCAGCAGAAGCATGGCTCGGCAAGTGTGGCACATGCAGTGGGTGGTGGCAGAGGTCAGTTACTGATCCAGCAGTGCAATAAGATTTTTACTGAGAGCATTTACTATACCTGACATGGTTTTGAGTGCCCACGAGGAACACAAGCACAAACTAACAGACATACTCCTCGCTCTGGTGGAGCTTACACTCCAGTGGAAAAGTAGGAGGAAGGCCAGTGGGTGCAGGTTCTCTAAGGCTGGAGGGGAGCCACTAGTCAAGCTGGGGACAAGCACTCCTGGAGAAGGATAGCAAAAGTGATATCTCTGGGGAGCAGAGAGCTCCATGTGTCTGATGCCCACAGTGGACTAGGGTGGCTGCAGCACAGAGCAAGGCCACAGAGCCCTGCTTCTGCAGGACTGGACCTCGCACAGCATGGTGGGAGCTCGCTTAGTGTTCTAGGAGTAATTGGAGCACATCAGACTGTTTAAGCAAGAAAGTGACAGAACAGATACACATTTAAAAGAAACCATTCATGTTGATGTCTGGGGAATAGAATGGGAGGGTTGTGAATGGAAATCGGGAAATCAATTATGTGACCTCTGCCAAAATTCAGAGGAGAGATGCTGACTTCCTGAGGTGGTTTCCAGAGCAAAGGCCATAATTTGGGTGTGAGGAGAGACACTGGACAGCATTCCACTGTGAGACAAACCCTCTTTGTCTTTAGGTGAAATACCTGAGTATGTCTGTAGACATGGAGAAGGAGCATGCCGTGGGAGAGAATTGAAGATGAAAGAGAGAATGGACAAACTAACGGAGGGGATCTTGAAGGACACAGAGAGGCCAGTGGAAGGGTTAGGCTTTCAGATGAGCATCTTTGCACATCAAGGGGTTAGAAAGGAAGATGGACACCTGGCTGAGGAAAGAAAGCAAGTGCTTGTGGGAGATCCAGGGACAAGACTGCATGACTGTAGCATCCCAAGACATCATTCCATTTCTCTACTGGTGCTCTGCTGGCCCTACAGCCAGGTGAAATGGTTATAGCTTTGTCCAGAAAGTGCCAGAATATGCTCATGACCCTTGATCAGGCCATCCATCATTTGAAGAAGGTAATGCAACCAGGTGGTGAGGACTGAAATACATGAGATTATTCAGGAATCAAGGTGGGAGATCAAAGAGCCCGAGGACTGCTCTCCTTCCTGGGCATGTCCAGAAGTGGGCACAGGAGAAGCTTCAGACAGAAAACATTCCAAAAATGGTGTCAGTGTGGCCTGGCCAGGTTTGGATGGGGAGAGCCCAGAACCAGCAAAGGATAGACCTGAGACGTCAGCCAGGGCTTCCACCTGCAAGTCCAGCCTCTTCCCAGGGAAGAGAGCCAGGGAAAGGGCTTGTGCCTCCAGCAGGATGAAGATCAACCCGGAAGAGTGAACTCAGAGATGTGGAGATAAAGCAGCATTAGTTTGAGGACTCGTATTAGAGGAGAGTTTAGTTACTGATGTTCACAGAATGGACCAACTCTAAATTCCATTTAGAAAATTGCCAAGGTGGCCTAAGTAGGACTCACACTTGGACAGTGGTTGTCACTCTGATAAGATGGAAAATATGCCAAACAGGGGCTTCCAAACTTGCATTCCAGTGCTGGGCTGTTTATTTTCACCAGCACTTGGATTCTTCGCAGGTGTGTTTATGCTCTCATTCACATATTACGCCTCCCCTCAGTTTATCAAGCCCTATTTCTTTCATTTCTGTCCCTACCTTCACTATTCGCTAACAAACTGAAACTAGCACACATCTCTGGAGAGAAGCAAGATCCCAGATCCTCAGCCCTGGACCACTGCTTCAGAAAAATAGCACATCTGTGACTCCATTACATTTCATTGCCCTGAAACCACAGTGATTTGGAGGAAAGGGGCTTAAGTAAAGCTTTAGCTGATGATCATTCTCAGTAAGGGGGAACTAAATTGGCTCTATAAAGGTTTTTGAGCAAAAAACCTTGCTGGGATAGTTTGGACTTAACATTAGAGAAATAGCAGCTTAGCCAAGAGCTAGCCGATTGGGAATCTCCTCTTGTCCACCTGCAAGGCTTTCCAGGGTCAAGGGACCATTTCAGCCTAGTTTATACTTTGTTTAAATCTTCCACAGTCTCTCTGGAGCTTAGTCGTTCTTATCATACAGCTATTTCATCTTCATTCAATGTGAATCTGTGGCTTGTCTGAAATGTTAGGAAATAGGTCCAAATCAGAATGCTACACAGGCATGGGGTGGTTGGGGCGGTGTGAGACTCTATTAAGTAGAGTCAATTTGGTACTGGATAAAGGAAAGGACTAAATTAGAAGCGTGGCTGGCAGAAATAGTCTCCCACCTGGCAGTGTGATTACATCCTACCTTGACCCTTGACCGGATCAGTCCTTGCTGTTCCAACCACTAAGGTTTCTTTGGAGAAGAAAAAGAAGAAGAAGAAAGACCAAGGTCTGGGAAACACATTGCTCACATTAACATCCACATCACTTTGAGAAACAGGTCGTATCATTTTTTTTCCCTATATGACTCTCTCTCCTAAAATCAAATAAACGTCTCAGTCCCTTTGTGGCCCGAATACACGGCTCCCTATGCCCATTTTCGCAGGTCACACTAGACAGGACTCCAAGCAGCGCACTGATCCAGTACCTTCGGCAGCGTCCTCGCTCCTGGTTCGTTCTAAGGGTCCGTCTTGGCCGCTGCTCACGCGCGCGTTTCCGAAAGCTCGCCGGGTCATCTCAAACCGTGACTTCACCTGGGTGCCCTGGAAAACGTCGCACTGCCCGGCCTCCGGCTGCAGCGCGGCCGCGGGCCGAGGGCGCCACCTGCCGGGCGCGGGCCTCCTCGCCTCCGCCGCTCGCTTGCTCCACCAAGGCTTAGCCGCAACCTCCCTGCCTTAAAACGAGGACCGGCCGCCGACAGCCACCAAGACCACCGCTGGGTGCTCCGGCCTTGCCCCGCGGAGTTGGGGAGGCGGGGTGGCGAGCCGGCCCTCACTGTCGCGGGCTGCATTGGCACCAGGACCTGCACCCTGGCCCTCCAGCGGGAGAGGCAGGCCTGGCCTCTCCCCGCGCAGCCTCCAGAGCGCCCCCCACTCCAGCAAGAAAGACCCCAGAGCCCTTTCGCTCACCCCCAAGGACTCCCGCACCCATAGGCGTCCAGATAAATGGATTGCTTTTAAACAGAAAGCGACACCGATTGTCACTAAACATAACAAGTGCCTTATGCACATTTCATTGGAACCACAAGCTCAAATTAGCCTGTCAGGATCTCACGATTCCTGACGCCAGCATGTCAAGTGACACAATTAGCTCAAGAGAATAAAGAAAAGGCTTGTCAGTCTCTCTCTTTTGAGTCCCATCCCTTCACAGGATGCTTGCGTTAATTCAAATGCTTTTCATGACTGGAAGTGTGTGTGTGTGTGTGTGTGTGTGTGTGTGTGTCCCTTCAAACTTCAATCACACAGGGAAATGTTAGGGTAAAGTCAGTGCTGTTGAGAAGGCCCCAAATGCTTCCCCTCCCCTCCTTTTACTTCCCTGCTGCAAATGAGAATTTATCAAAAGGCTGAGTCTTAGTCTTCTGTGTTAAAAATAAAATAAAATAAAAAGTGTGTTGAAGGGGGGAGAGATGTAAAATTCACAGTGGAACTGGAAGGATCAAAGCTTTAGGAATCCTGACCTGGAAGGAATGATTATCCACCAACTTTGAGGCTTCAGAACAACCAATAGTGAGCTCTTCTCAGTTGGCAAGAAATCAGAAACGTGTGTATGTAGTTCTGAAAACCAATAAGGGCCCTTGGGTGCATGTCCTGCCTCCAGCAAAAGTTAGCATGCTGTCTGATCTGTTAGGGACAAGCTTAAACACGTACTGCGCCAAATGAAGGCCTATCACAGGGTGAACCCAATGTGAGTATTTGGGGGGGAAAAGGCATGCATGCCAGCAGTAAGGCTTGGGGTTGCTTCAGGATCCCAAGGTAAAGGCCTAAGGTACATCAGCCAGGTCTCCAACACCATGACAGAATGCCTGAGAAAATCAACTTCAAAGCAGGAAAATCTTATTTCAGCTCATGGTTGTGGAGCTTTTAACCCATGGTCAATTGGCCCCATAGCTTCGGGCCCCCACCCTGTTGAGGCGGCACCACAGCAGGGAGCACGGGTTGGAGAAAAGCTGTTCAGAGAGCAGCCTGGAAGCCCAGAGAGAGACTGGAAGGGGCTGGGCCCCATACCCTCTCCTGTCACCAGGCGCCACTTCCTGAAGTCCCAGCTCCTAACAGTACCACAGGCTGGTGACCAAGTCTTCAGCATGTGAGGGGCATCTAAGATCCCAACCTCAGCACAAAGCCTGTGATGAGTGCTCTTTCCACACGAGAGACGTGCATCAGGGACATGCCAGGGACTCCCAGAGCACACACGCAAGGGTCCCTGTGACCTGCCTGCTCTACACCAGGCCGGGCAGAGGGGTGACTGCAGCTGCCAGGGGCGAGCTTCAGAGTCACCTACATCCCATCTGGCAGCCTGTGGAGAAAGAGCCTCCACCAGCCTCAGCCCAGGAGAAGTTCCAGGGGGCACAGACCGCAGGCAGGAAATCTCATGTTGAATACAGACTGAAAAACAAATCAGCAAGTACAGCCCGAACTGAACTGTTGGTGGTTGTTCTCAAGAGAAAAGAAGGTGTGTTTCCTTCACCCACACTTCTCTCTCCCAGCACTGTGGGAAGCCGCCCTTAAGCTCCTTGAACTGAAGCAGTTAGGAGCCTCCTGTGGCCCTGCCTGGGACCGCAGACCCCCTCCGCAGACTCCCCTCCGCCAATTCCAACCCCACCCTTTCCCCTGTGGCAGCCCACAGGGAAAGCCTTCCACACAACTTCCTTTGCTTGGCCTTTAAGGGCTGCGGCAGCCCCCGCAAGGAAGAAAGAAGTAGCAAGTACCACAGGGACGCAGAGAGACCAGAAGTGGCCATGTCACAAGGAGCAGAGGGACAGTGTGCTGCCCCCAGGCCTGTCCCCCAGCTTCTCACTGGACACCTGCCAGACCCAGCAGCCTACGTGGCATCACTGCATGTGTGCTGCAGGGAGGTGGCCCTGGTGAGAACCTCCTCCAAGCCCATGTCCCCCTGCCAGGACAGAGGGTGTGGCTCTCCTGTGTCAGTGCCTAGCAGTTCTCAAGGTGTGCCCACCAGAAAGCCCCAGTTCAAGAGGAGCAGCTTGGTGCCCATCAAGATTCACATCAGGACAGAGTTCAGCATCCTTCTGAGCAGCTGCCCTCTGCGGTGTCCAGGCCCAGCACAGAGAGAGGGCTTCACCCTGCAGGAGCAGCGCTGTTCAAACTCCAGCAGCAATAAACAGACCCTGAAATTTAATCAGCAAAGTCAGAGATGAGAAAAGAAGATCCATGAAAGTCACTCTCACAAACATGAGGAGCAGGCATTCAGATTTCTTACGCAGGTTCTGGGAACAGCGAGACCTGCAGCACCCTTGACACAGAGTCACTGCTACCAACAGCCACTGGTCAGCAGACGTGGCAGGTAAAGGGCTCCCAGTTGTTCAGGAGGCAGAGCAGGGACAGCAGGAGGCTGGACAGACAGACCAGGACCCAACTTCCAGAAAGCAGGTCTTTCGATGTTAGTAATATAGGGCATTGTGCCACAAAATGTCTAAAATAGTATTATTTTCAATTGGGGAGTATATAACTTATATTCTCTAATTTTTTTTATGTTACCACTTTTTTTTTTTTTTTTTTTTTTTGAGGAAAAGGAAGAAGAAGTTTAATTGCTTTGCTAGCAAAAGAAAAACACAGGGGACTCCTGTCCCAGAGGCTATGATCGCGATTCTGCCCATCAGCAGGAATGGAAAGCTTTTAAAGAGGTGTTTCAAAGGCTACATTCCATGTGTTCTCTGTTGGAGTGGTAATTCGCTTGTTAATTTGGGAGATAGTCATTTCTGATGTCTTTCTGGTGCCACCCACTAAGTCTGCCTTCCTTGTTCCTTTGGTGGGTGAGTACTCATGGACAGACTGATTTGCCTGAAATGGGGAAGAAAGGTAATCCTATTTCTGCTGAAATTAGGGAGGAGGGAAGAGTGTTTTAGTCAGCTTTTTCCACTGCTATAACTAAAGGATCTGACCAGAACAATTTTAAAGGAGGAAAAATTTATTGGGGGCTCACGGTTTCAGAGGTCCTAGTCTGCAGAAGGCTGGCTCCATTCCTCAGGGATCAAAGTGAAGCAGAACATCATGGCAGGAGAGCATCAGAGAGAAGCAGCTAAGATCAGAAGCAGAAAAGTTGCAGGATATAAAATCAATATCCATAAATCAAATGCATTTCTATACATCAGCAATGAGTCCTCTGAAAGAGAAATTAGAAAAACTACTCCATTTGCAATAGCCTCCAAAAAATAAAATACTTGGGAATCAATCTAAAAAGAGTGGTGAAAGACCTCTACAATGAAAATTACAAGACACTAAAGAAAGAAATTGAAGATCTTAGAGGATGGAAAGACCTCCCATGTTCCTGGATAGGCAGAATCAATATTATTAAAATGGCCATACTACCCAAAGTGCTATACAGATTCAATGCAATCCCAATTAAAATCCCAAAGTCCTTTCTTATAGAAATAGAAAAGGCAATCATGAAATTCATTTGGAAAAATAAGAGACCCAGAATAGCCAAAGCTATCCTGAGCAAGAAGAGTGAAGAAGGAAGCATCACAATACCAGACCTTAAACTTTACTACAAAGCAATAGTAACAAAAATGGCATGGTACTGGCACCAAAATAGGCGTGTGGACCAATGGTACAGAATAGAAGACACAGAGAGTAATGCACATAAATACAGCTATCTCATAGTAGACAAAGGTGCCAAAAACATTCATTGGAGAAAAGATAGCCTTTTCAACAAATGGTGCTAGGAAAACTGGAAATCCATTTGGAGTAAAATGAAACTAAATCCCTACCTCTCACCATGCACAAAACTCAACTCAAAGTGGATCAAAGACCTAGGAATTAGACCAGAGACTCTGCATCTAATTGAGGAGAAAGTAGGTCCAAATTTT
>PVHX01002052.1:28744-117667 GCA_004024805.1 Geosciurus inauris
TAAAAAGCTTCTTCTCAGCAAAAGAAACTATCAATGAGGTGAACAGAGAGCCTACATTCTGGGAGCAAATTTTTGCCACACGCACATCAGATAGAGCACTGATCTCCAGGATATATAAAGAACTCAAAAAACTTAACACCAAAAAAACAAACAACCCAATCAATAAATGGGCTAAGGAGCTGAATAGAAACCTCTCAGATGAAGATACACAATCAATAAACATATATATGAAGAAATGTTCAATATCTCTAGCCATTAGAGAAATGCAAATCAAAACGACTCTCAGATTTCATCTCACCCCAGTCAGAATGGCAGCTATCCAAAATACCAGCAACAATAAGTGCTGGCAAGGATGCGGTGAAAAAGGCACACTCAGACATTGCTGGTGGGACTGCAAACTGGTGCAACCAATCTGGAAAGCAGTATGGAGACTTCTTAAAAAACTTGGAATGGAACCACCATTTGATCCAGCTATCCCACTCCTTGGCCTATACCCTAAAGACTTAAAAACAGCACACTACAGTAAAGGAGCCACTTCAATGTTTATAGCAGCACAATTCACAATTGCAAAACTGTGGAAGTAACCCAGATGCCCTTCAATAGATGAATGGATAAAGCAACTATGGTACATATACACAACGGAATATTATTCAGCAATAAAAGAGAATAAAATTATGGCATTTGCAGGCAAATGGATGGAATTGGAGAACATTATGCTTAGTGAAGTAAGCCAATCCCAAAAAACCAAATGCCGAATGTTCTCTCTGATTAGTGGATGATGATACATAAGGGGGGTGGGAATGGGAAACATAGGAGAAATGGAGGAACTCTGGATACAGCAGAGGGGAGGTGGGGGGAAGGAAAGGGGAATGGGTATAGTAATGATGGTTGATTGAGATCATCATCACTACCCTTGGTGCATGTATGAAGACACAAATGGTGTGACTCTATCTGGTTTGCAACCAGAGAAATGGAAGAATTGAGCTCTCTATATGTACTATGACTTGAAATGCATTTAAATAAATTATTAAAAAAATTAAAAAAAAAAAAAAGATCCAAAGTAGAGAGAGAGACTCCACTTGCCAGATACAAATATACACCCAAAGCCACGCCCCAACTCCCACCTCCTCCAGCCACACCCTCCACTTCAGTTAATCCCTACCAGGGGGTTAAATCACTGATTGGGTTAAGACTCTTACAACCCAGTCATTTCTTCTCTGAACTTTCTTGCACCATCTCACTCATGAGCTTTTGAGGGGCACCTCCCATCCAAACCATAACAAAAGAAAGAAACATGTCCATTTTAAAAATAAGTTGCAGTGGCCAAGCAGCAAGGACTGTACTGAAAGCGTAAAGTGGACCGACAGGACATTTTCCCACGGTTAATTTCTACGTTCCATTTCTATGGAAAAATGGGCGATGACATCTCCAAACTGCTACCTGCTGAAAGAGGGGGATATTGGGAGAAGTAACCTCAAGTCCTTGTTCTCTATTAGGTGGGTTTGGGCAGTTAAGAATATTCAGCAGCCCACGTGGCAGATGGCAGGTGACTGACAAGGCATAGATAAGGCAGGGATGATGCTAAGACAATGACAAACAAGACAGCAAAGCATTACTTTTTTGTAAACAATTAATATTTCAGCTAGTTACGTTACCACTTTAAATTTCCGTTTGTTTTTTCAAAGTGTGTGGAGGTGCACTCAACATACAGTGGTGCACAATTAGGGTACACCTTTTGATAATTTCGACAAGTTCCTATACACAATGAGATGATGAATATACACCCCATGTGCCACGTTTCTCTCTGCCACTTGAAATCCTGCCCTCCTGTCCTCCTGCTTCACTCCCATCCCAAGCAGGTCATCAGAGATACGTGTGCTCCTCTAGAGTTTTACAGAAATGAAACCATACATGTACACTCTTTTGTTGTTCAGCTTCTTTGATGCTACACAATTATTTTGAGATGCATCTATTTCTCATCCTGTATCAACAGTTTATTCCTTTTGTTGTTGGGTGTCTTTTTGGTGTAACTAGCTAGCTCACAGTTTATTTGCTCTGTTAATGGACACTTGGGGTTCCCCCACCAGTTGGGGATTATTATAAATAAAGTATCTATGAACTCGGGTGCACAAGTCTGCATGAGTGTGCACTTTCTTCTCCTGAGTAAATGCCCGAGAACAGGAGGCCTGTGTCCTATGCAAGATGCATGCCCAAGAGCCTGAGGGGCCGCTGCTCTCTCCCTACTGGCATGTTCATCGCAGCCTGCACCCGGGCCCCAGGCCTTCCACAGCCTCGCCACCAGGGTGCGCTCTTTCCTGCCCCGCCAGCCCTCAGGGACAGGGCCTCGGTGTTTCCCTGGCATTTCTCTGCAGTCCAAGGGTGCTGCGCACCTTTTCCTCTCCCCAGCCTATCTGCCTGCCGTCGTGCCACTGATGGCTTTTTTAATTGATCGAGTCACAATCACCGTCAGTAGCATTTCTGGCTCTGCTGTCATGATTGGTCGTTGTTTTGCCAAAGCATAATATCTTTTCCATCTCATTTATTTATTTGTGGAACACAAGGCATGTTTTTGATAGTAACTTGAAGGTAAGATAATTCCAGGTCAAAATTAACCCAAATTAATTTGAATTTTATACCCAAATCCATTTGAGGAAAAATGTTTCACACATCAATTTTGACGTGCTTTCATTCGAGAAGTCTATTTCGTCATGAAATTTGATTTGAATTTAATACACATTACTTTTAAATCATTTGGTGGAAGTGTTGGGCAACTCCTTATTCCATCTAATTTTAAAACTTATTTTCTTAAGTAAAATCACTAAAAACTCAAAGCTGCTTAATAACAGATTTTTAAAAATACGTTGCCAATATTTATGCTTCATCTTACCATAATTGCCACTTTTACAACATTTGAACGCTGCATTCTTATTTATTTCAGAGTTTTCGAAGGTTAATTTTGGCAGAATGTAAAAAGGATAAATAAGCAAATACCATGGGTAAACATTTGTACAAACACACACCACATCTGTGAGGAGGCATGTGAAAGAAAGAACAAGAGGTATTTTCTTTTCAAACATCATTATAAAAATGTAAATATGGTAAGTAAGACTTCACACGTTAGGAACTTTCTACCAGTGTACTATACCATAAGCTGACACACATTTTCCAGCCACATATAAGGCCCAATAAACATACCTAGTTGCAAGGCATTGGGGCACATCAACCATCGCACCAGCCACGGCTCTTCACGTTCGGCTTTGCCTGCTGTCCACATGTCCACCCACCATCCATCATTTCTCGCATCTCAATGCCTCTTAACAAATGGCGTGTGCGTTGGAAGCTGCTCAGAATGTAGGGCTAAATACTTCATCACTGTAATGCAAACTTTTCTGGCAAACTAGAAAAATGACTTGTTCACAAATGAAACAAAATGGCCAAGTCTTTACTGAAAAGCACGGAAGCAGAGAAAACTAGAGTAAAGATAATCAGAAAGAGATGGAAAATGGAAGAAAGGCTGGCAGGTGGAAATGAGTCTGCAGGAGGAGAAACAGAAAAACTAGGCACACTGACTATCGGAGAGAATTTCCCACACCCAGTTCCTCAGTTAGGGGACCATAGATCTGCCCACATTCTATTCAGAGCCAAATCTGTTGCCACATCCGAGGAACCATTTCTTCTCTTGAAATTACCAGAGGCAAGGAGTAGCAAGACAGTGTCCCAAAACAGAAAACAATAAAATGCACAAAGACTATGCCTCAACTACATCTTAACTAGATGTAAATGAAGCATACAAATATGAGAATAAATGTCATAGGTAAAAAAGCATGTATAATCATACACACTGAATTGCTTTGTAGAAAATTTTGTCTGGTATAATTGAGGAAATAAATTTGCCATCAACTAAATTATTAAGAGATATCATTAATCTTTTGATAGAATAGAAAACTCTTTTAAAATGCTAATAATTCCACTTGCATCATCAAGGAAATAAATATGTTTCTGTCTATAAGCACTTATTTTTAAATAGTTGGAATTTTTCTTTGACATCTTCTATTTGATCAATTTTTGGATTTGACTTAAATAAAGAATGCTTAAATGTTGATTTCTTTATCTTATAAGCTACAGATCAAATTTGTGTCTATCTGGTTTGTATTTTTGCCAGTGTCCCTTTTTAAAATTGCAGCAAATTTGGAAAGTAAAGAAAAACATTCTCCTGCAAGCCATCACTCAGAGATTAGAGTCTTACATTTCCAATGATTACACATTTTTCTAAATCTTGTTTTTTAATTGCTTCCCACTATTTTATTGTATTAAAAGTAAGATTTATATATACACACCTTGTACCATTTTGTAGTATTTTAACAACATCCCTGCAATGTCAGTATGCCCATCTTGGTTGTTTTTATAGGAGAAATTCCTAGAAGTGAATTTACAGAATCAAAGCTGTGCTTATTTGAATATGTATTGCAAATCACTCTCCAAAAAGCAAGTACTGATTTGCATGGTTCCCAGCCACACTTGAGCATGCTTTTTAAACACCTTACTAGTTTGCCTAATGTGATGACTTATATACTTATATCTGCCACCAACCAAATATATTCACACCTCCACGTGCAGCCTTAAGTGGAGAGTGCTCCATCCTGCCATCCTGCCGTCTCGTCTCCCCCTACCCCACACCTGCAACACAAGCGGCATTTCAAACCAAACACAAAGAAAATCCTCTGCTAGGGAAATTGGATTCGCCTTCAAAACCCTTCTCCAGATGGTTCTCCAGACTGTCACTGCCCGTCAGCTGTGGGGGGCTCACAGGGTGCAGCCATCAGACACCTGGGGTTTGGTTTCTCTGCACAGGGCTCATGTGAGCAGTGACCTCTCCAGCCCCAGACAAGGCTATGGGCCTAGATTCACCTGGCCTCCCATCCCCTTCCCCAAGAGTGCCAGCCTTCTGGAGACTTCAGGGCTTTCAGGGTGCTGCCCCTCTGCAGCTGAAATCCTTGGCGGCGCCTGAGGCTTCGGGTGAGTTCATTTAACTGAAGGCGTTTCCCCTGACTTGGTCACCGTCGCTGCAGGCCCTTGACCTCCCACACAGCAGTTCACTGCCCTGGTGTCGTTCAGGGCTAGTGGCCTAATGTATCAATGGATTAGCACAAGACTCTAAGAAGTCCTAGAAATAAAATGATTCCTGATAATTCTGGAGTGCGTAGACTCTCCCTGTCTGGTGCGCTTTAGGCGGGTCTGGGACAAAGCCGGAAATTAGATTTATGAAGTGGAGTGCTTAATGGGCCTTCCAGTCCTGATGAGAACTGGAACTGAACAAGAAAAAGGCCCTGATTATTTAAGAGGGAGGACATCAAAGGCAGGCATGAGGCTTCAGTGTGGGATTAGTCTTGTTTCTGTGCTTGCTTCTGGGAAGGGTCTTGCGGTAAACAGATTGATTGACATTTGGCAAGTTACACCCATCTCCGGGAGGCAGGCTGGCTCCGGGGGCCTCCTCACCTCCGGTGAGCTAGGCAGGGCGTCACATGAATCAGGCATTCCAGAACCAGTGGATTCTTACCGGGAGCTCCTGATATCAGGCTTCCCTGCCTAATGGCTCCAACATGGCTCAGTTTACCCACAGCTCATAAATGGCTTCTGGCACTTGTCAGTCTGGAATGACCCTCCCCACCACTTGGCCTCCAGCAGGTGAAGGTCTCACCCCTCAAGACTCTTGCTGCAAGTCTCAGAGCTAGACCCAATCCTGCAGCTCCAGCTGCAGCTCCCCTTGTTACACACAGAGCAGTTCTCAGGAAGAAACCAGTCCTGTGAAGACAGGTCAATCCTATCCCTTTTCTGGAGGCAGAACATCTGTTCTTTCACATTCTTAGAGTGCTTGGCAGCGCAACTTTCCACAGACAATTGGAACTATTTGCCTCGCCTTTCCTGTTTCTGAAGAATCTCTCCTAATCCATAGGTGATTTCAATGCAGGCCACGCATCCATGATCAATAAAGATAAGAAAAATACAAACAGCCTTTGGGAGGGCACCCCTACATTAGGATTGTTAAAATTTTGACTATAAAGATCTCCAGGAAAAACACACTGAGGGATTCCTTTTATGAATCACTGTTGTGCTATTTTGAAAAGTCTGTTTGTGTGCGCGCACGTGTTTTTAAACTGTTTTGACTCTGAGTGATATAAAGAATAACTTCGTAGTTGAGCTACAGTTTTTCTTTCGGTCATTTCCCAAAGCCATGCACTATGTGGAGATGCATTCTGGCTGCAGGAGCTGGGATTTGAAATTGTGCCTGGGGCCTTATTTTGGTCTGTTCTAGGTTGTGTGGTGCTGTTTTCTCTCTGACACAGGGCTGGAAATGAATAACCTGCCATGCAGTCAGTTCTGGTGTGGGGACAGCAGCGGCTGGCAGAGGACACAGCAGAGCTGGCCTGCCCTTGCCACCCCATCTGAGCCAACAGGAGGAATAAGTTCCCCCTGTCCTGCTCCCGGCCCTCTGCTGTACTCAGAGGTGGCAGCAGATGTGGAGGAAAGAAGTCTGGGAAAGCCAGCCATGATCAGAGCTTTTCAAGACTGAGTCTAACTAGAAAGCAGCCCCTCGGCCCCACCGCTGAAGACCGTGTGAAAGTACAGACGCTCAGTGCACATCAGACGAACCGATGATCACGTGCACCTCAAAAATGCTCACTCTGTGAAAAGCAAAAGTGTCTGCTGAGTGCTGCCCCACAGAGCTACATCACCTGGGTCTACACCAATGCTTGCTGAGAAGTCTGCTTGGCGTTTGGGGTGAAGAAACACCCAAGTCCCTCAGAAGGTCCTCCAAGGACAAGGCCTGACCGGGTATCCCTGATGAGTGGATGGCCTTGCTGAGCACGGAGGGACACAGAGAAGTCTGCCGTCAGAAGTGCAAATGACCACTGTCAGAATCATAATATCATTCACGTAGATCTGAATCCCCGGGGGAGCGGCTCAGCGCGTCATCCAGCAGGCTACCCTGACACCTTGTGGCTCACATGGAGAAAAGCTCCCTGTTCAGAGTGGACACGCACAAGTGGACCTTTGTCGTTTCAGGCGAGATAGTCCGCATTTTAAATGGACAAGGAAAGGGGTGGCAGAGGCCTTCCAGCTGGCCCGACCCCAGCCACCCTCCTGGGGCTCCTTGAACACTTATTGGCGACTCAGCAAAATTCCAGGACACATTTTGTTCATCAGATTCACTGATTCAAATATTTTGAGCGTGTAGCACAACAGGTGTTGACAAGAATAAAGATGTGTCACCATCCTTACAAGTAAAGTTTCCATCAGCCTCAGATTCCGCCTGCCTTTGCTGTCAGCTCAGCCCTGGCACCAGCCCCAGCCGCGGGCCTGTCTTCTGTCACAGACGCCTGCTCAAGACTTTCCGGTAAACTGAATCATACAGTGTTTTCTCTTTGCTTCCTGACCTCCTTCTCTCCCCATGATTTTGAGATCCCTCCATGTGGCTGGATGTATAGTGAGTCATGCCATCTCTCTGCTGTGATATTTCATTGTAGATTTGAATTTCTTCACTCATTATCTGAGGGGCATTTGTGTTCTGCCAGTGTGGGATGATTGTAAATAACTCATTCCAAATATCTGCTCAGAAGTCTTTGTGTGGTGTTATGGTCTGGACATGAAGTGTCCCCAAGAAGCTCATGTGCCGGACAATGTGAGAATGTTGAGGGGTGACATGATTGGGTTATGAGAGGTGTAACCTAATCAGTGAGAGGGATTAACTGGGTGGTAATTGTGGGCAGGTGGGGTGTGGCTGGAGGAGGTGGGTCCCTGGGGGTTATACTTTGTCCCTGGTGAGCAGAGCTCTCTCTGCTTCCCGGTGCCATGGCCTGAGCTGCTTTCCCCTGCCACGCCCTTCCACCAAGATGTCCTGCCTCATCGAAGGCCCAGAGCTATGAAGTCAGCCAACCATGGGCTGAACCTCTGAAACCGTGAGCCAATATGAACTCTACCTCCTTTATTTTCTTGTTAGGTCTTTCAATCACAGCCACGAAAAGCTAACTAAAACAAGCAGACATGTTTGTCCTTTCTCTTGGTGAACACTTAGCAGTAAATTCACATGTCTGGTAAGGATGGAGTTGCCAAATCTTTTTTCACCGCGGTTATATGGCTCCATATTCCCACCAGCAGTGCACAGCCATGCCTGCTGCCCTTCCTCCAAAACACCCAACGTCAGTCTTCATCATTTTAGCAGCAGGTCAGGCGTCAGGGAGGGGCACCATGGTGTCTTGTCATTTAACAGCTATTTCCCCCGTGACAAAAGACAAGCGTCTCTTCACAGGTGCATTTGCCGCATAATAGACATCTATGATGTCATCTCGTATGACGTAACTCTTCAGGTCCTTTGTCTGCTCTTTGATGTGATAGATTTTCTTATCATCATTGAGCTGGAGTTTGTGAGCTATTCTGAATACCAGATCTTTGTCAAGGATGGATGCTGAGAGTTTTTTTCTCCTAAGAGAAAGTTGGTCATTTTACTTTAAAAATTTAGGGTTGTTATGCCATCTTGATAACTGGCCCCGTCACTGTGAGGAAATGCTTGTAATTGCCCCTGTAATATTCCCCATTTAAGGGTGGTCTCCTTTGCCCTTGTGCTATGGCCACCCTGGCTTTGTTCCAATGGTGTTTGTCTGGGGCATCTCTTTCCCACACCTGGATGTCAGAGGAGGCTCCTGGTGGATGCCTGGGCTGCGATGTCTCCCCAGAACACCTTTCAGTTGGAGAGTTTGAACCATTTGTCCCACTATGACTTCTTGAATATGTAGTCAGCTTACATCTGCAGTCACATGATTTGCTTTATACTTGCTCCCTGTGTTCTCGGTCCTGTTTTGCTCTGTTGCATGCCTTTTGGAGATTTACACATTTTAGTGGTTGCACTGTGGTTTGTAATATGTACTTTATGAAATCATAGTCTACCTTCAAATAATATTATTCTACTTCACTTACAGGCCTTAACGTAATATACTTCATTTCCTCCAATTCTCTGTGCTCTTATGCTTTTGAACTTCTGCATATAAACTCTACAACACATTGTTATCACTTTTTCCTTAAATGGTCGTATCAATTTTAAAGAGGAAAGGGTGGGCAAATGCTTCCCACTTAGCCAAACACCTACCATCTCAGTGCTCTTCATGCCAATTTCTCTCCAGAATCACTTTCTTTGCCTAAAGAATTTCCTCAACATTTCTCATCATGTAGCTCAGCAAAAAAATGAGCATGTTCATCTTTTTGTTTTTATGTAGATGTGTTTGTGTCAAGAAAGTTTTACTCCTTATAGGATCCTAACTGGACAGAGGCTTGTCCTACACCTCAACCTCTGAAGAGGACCCACTGTCTCTGGCTATAGCACCTGTTGATGAGTCGGTAAAACTCCTTCCTTTGGGCCCTCTCTAGATGCCTTTTTTCCTCTTCATCAATCCTGTTAAGCATTTTTTTTCTTCATTAATCTGTGGCTTTACAGTTTTTATTAAATTATAACAACTCTTTACCATCATTTCTTCAAATGTCTTCCTTTCTTCCCTAATTTCTTCTGGTCCTACAGAAGGCCATGAGCTTGTGACTACCCGCCTTGCTCCAAGGACCACCTCACTCGCTCCTTCTTGAGGGGAACACAGTGACACCCTGTCTATTGTCTAATATCTGGCTGCACCTCTTCATTGCTTTTTTTGGAAGGGGAATAAATCTAATCCCAGATAATTCATCAGTTTATAAAGGTAAAAATTCCCAGGAAGATATCTTTAGCTATTCACTGAAAAATATCAAGCTTCCTGTGCCTGCCTTAACAGATTATGACAATCTGGATGCTTTAAACAACAGGAATTCATTCTCTCATGGTTCTGGAAGCTAGAGTCAAAACTCAACCTATTGACAAGAGCTGGAATCCTGGGGAAGCATCAGCTGAGAACTGTGAGCATCCCCTGACTTGTGACTACCCTGCATGGGGAAAGTTTTGAAACCATGTTGTTATGGTTTGGATGTGAGGTGTCCTCAAAAAGCTCACATGTGAGATGATGCAAGAAGGTTCAGAGAAAAACGATTGGGTTATGAGAGCCTTAACCCAATCAGTGAATTAATCATCTGATAGGATTGAGTGGTGGCTGAAGGCAGGTGGGGTGTGGCCAGAGGAGGTGGGGCTTTGGGGGCATGGCTTTGGGGTCTGGAGAGTGGAGTCCCTCTCTCTGCTCTCTGATTGTCATGTGAGCTGCTTCCCTCTGCCACACTCTTCCACCATGATGTTCAGCCTCACCTCGAGCCCTGAGGAATGGACTTGACCTTCTGTAGAATAAGACCTCTGAAACTGTGAGCCCTCAAATAAACTTTTCTTTGCCTAAAGTTGTTCTGGTTGAGTCTTCTAACCACAGTGGGAAAATATGACTAAAACTCATGTAGCAAACTAACTCCTTGATTCAAAAATATGGAAATCAAAGCCCAAAAAGGTGAGTCAGACATCCTCACTTGGGAAGTAGATGAATGGTGACGATTCTCAGGCCTCATCCACAGAGACTGGTTTAGTGGCTTTTGAGTAGGAGCAGGGAGTCTGAATTTCACCAAATCCAAGATCTTGATGGCACTGGTCGGCGGGCCCACTGATAAACAGCATTCATAGCACACTCACTTGGTCAGAAAAATAAACTACAATGTCCCCTAGCCACAGAAATGTGATACAACCTCCAGGCAGGAAGCTCATAAAACCTGCAATTTAAGTACCGGCTCTCCCAGATATGGCCGCTGTTATTAGACCCAAGTTAGAGCTGATAGAATATTGTCCATAAGCCTAACCCTGGGCTCCCTGGGGACGTCACTACAGCATGTTTTGCTTGAGTTCCCACTGAGAGGGATTGCCACTGCTTGACTCCTGGGCAAGCTGGTCAGAGTGGAAAGTCAATGGCCCCTGATCAGAGTCTTTTGCACCTCTGAATTCACTAGGAAAAGAACAAGCCCAAGAACACAAGCTCTCTAGCACAGCCTGCAGGCTAACAGAGTTCCCTGAAAAGCGAATACCCTCCTTGGTTCCCCACTGATGATGGTTGTGAAGCTGCCCACCAAGCCTGCCTGGCCAGTGTGTCTCTGCAGATGTGTCCAGATATTTTGGTGGCTTTAAAGAGAGATGTGCTATAAATGGGGGGAGGGGATCCCTCTTGTGAGGACTTCAAAGATCATTCCAACCCGGCCGTGGAAGCCACACTTGGAGAGGCACAGGAAGTGAAAGGAGTTATACTTACAGGTCCCACAGAGGGAAGCAAAACCCATCACTTAGGGGACCACAGGAGAGGGGATCCCAGGAAAGGGGCTCACTCAAGTAAGTATGGAGCCAGAAGATGGTGAGGACCCACAGGAAGGGTGTCAGAGTGAGGACAGAAGCTAACAGCATGAGGAGTTTTACTAGGGTGTTTGAGTGCCCCTTGGCCACTGTCAGGGGAGGGCAAGAATTGTGGCAGGAATCAGCCAGCCTGGCCACACTGGTGCACCTGGTCACTGAGGCTCTGAGGGTGCAGTGCTCAGAGCCTCTGTGCGGGGATGTTGAGGCCTCTGGAAATGTTAAGCCTTACAAATTCACAGCACAAGAAGGGATGTGTGAAATGTACTGCATTTGGAATCTAGTAACCTGTGCTTGAAATCATTTGTTTTTCAGTATTATATAGATCAATAGGAAATAGAAGGGAATTAAAAAGTGTTCCATAATGATATTTAAATTAGTTAGAGAATAATGTCCACATGGAAGTTTAGACACCAGACATTTTTGGCTGAGGAGCAGCTTGAAAGTGATTTTTGCCTACATGTTATCAGAGCCAAAATCATCAGTCAACTTAATCAATCTGAATGGATGAAAGAGTCTCTGTTAGTTATGTTTTTGTCATTGTGACCAAAATTATCTGGCAAGAACAACTTAGAGGAGGCAAAGTTATTTTAGCTCACAATTTCAGAGGTTTAGTCCTTGGCTGACTCCATTGCTCTGAACCAAGATGAAGCAGAGCATCATGGCTAAAGGTTACCAAGGAAGGAAGCTGCTCCCCTCATGGCAGCCAGAAAGCAGGGGTGGGGAAAGAGCCACAGGAAAGGTGCTCCCTTCCAGGGCATGCCTCCAGCGACCCACCTCCTCCAGCCATGCCCCACCTGCCTACGTTACCACCAGTTCATCCAAACTAGGATGGAGTGATTAGGCCACAGCTCCCATAGCCCAGTCTGAACCTTCCTGCACTAATACAGGAGCTCTGGGGGACACCTAAGATCCAAAACATAACAGTCAAACTGGTTAGAAGAAACTGCTTAGGGTAATTTTAGACTTTCCTTTTGAACAGCCTAAATATTACAAAAACACAATGTCACAACTGTTAGCATGCAGAGCTACGTGAGCACTCTTCCTTTCTTCCATTGACTGGAATGAAATACATACAACAAATTGAGTTTGGGCCTTTCTGTTCACCTTGGAATCTACAAAACTCAGTGATGTGGAAGTTTCTTTTATGACAGTACATAGTATAGAGAAGAGACTTAGTAGATATTTCAGCAATAGAAATAGACTAATGCTTCCCCAGAATAAAAAAAAAACCTTAAGCCTTCAATAATTTTATTATTATTACAAAACAAATGATGTAAGAATCCATTAATATTAAAATGAGTTGCTGAGTGGGACTTAATATTTCTGGTGAATTCTCTAAATTCCTGATGGCAAAATTGATAGCCATAAATACATTTATTCACATGTCTAAATGCTAGATTTCATTGAGACTTGAGACTTAAGCCAATTTAAATAAAAAGAACATTGTTTTACAAAAGTAAGCAACAGCTTAAGCAAAAACTTCTGTGAGATATTTCATGTCGTTTACCAACATTTCAGTAACACCTATATTCAATTTTTTTGCATTCTTTATTCTATTTCATCCCATAAAGTTACTTCTACTACTTGTTCTCTCCATTTGTGTCACCCCAGTAGGCGACCATAAATGAATCACATACAACACTAATGGAGAATGAGATCCAAGACGAACATTGCACCCTTTCACTCTAAAGATTTCTTTATGTTTTCAACTAAAGTGCCTCCACAGAAAGTCTTGAGTGGGAAACGATGTCAATGGAATTCAAAACAGAAAATGCTTTTAGCTATTTTGAACAACTAGATAGAACAACATCAACTGGAAGTCAAGGGCAGGCAGCATGGGGCAGAGAGGGGGTGGGAAGATCTGTGATGAAATAGTAGGAGAGGAAGCCCCGCCTGCAGCCCCAGCTGCCAGCGGGGTCCCCGGCAGTAATCTGCAGGAGCAGAGCAGCCCACCCATCAATCCCGAGGATACCTTTATCTGCCTGCATCTGCCTTCAGTCATGACACAGTGTAACACAAACGAGAGGTGGGGGTCTGGAGGCTTGACATTCTTTAAGGATGTTCCCTGTAAGTAAAACTCACTTTCAACAAGTTGGATATCTGCTATTAGAAGAGTTCCACAGCAAAGCTAGAGAATATTTAAACTTTTACAAGATTCAAAAGACCTGTCAAAATTTTCCAGCGGTGCAAGATTGCTTTTGTAAAAGTTACTTCCTTGACAAAATTCATCAGAAGCCACTAGTACAGCTTTACAGTTGGACATAAGACTGAGGGAAGGAGTTCCACTTCTTCCCAGAATGCAGAAAATAACAGAATGACCCTTAGCCAGAATGATCTTAGCCATGGGAAAAGCCACATGACTACTTTCTAACCTATCAGGGAGCTAAGCTCACAGAGAAAGCATGTAGCCTGAAACCTAAGGAAGGACAGACCCTCCAGGACTGGTGAGATGGAGCACTGGTTCCCCCGTGGCAGAGCCCAGGAGGAAATGACACCAGACACACCAGAAGGCAAAGAATTTAGCAAAACATTGTAAAACTTCTGAAAGGCCTATGGGGCCAAGCATGGGAGTATAGAGCCACTGGACACCAAGACACAAGAGGGGACTATGCCCATTTGCTGGCTCTTCTTGTATGTCCATCAGGAGCTCCCAGGAAGCCTGCTGGCAGGGTGGAGGCCAGAGGAAGCCCTCTGTGGATGTACATCCCAAGGAAGGGATAGTTCACAGCTGCAGAAAAACCACAGGGCAGCTCCTGACCTCCTCTTTCCTCTGAGAATGAAGCTTAAGCCATCCCCATCATAGCAAAGATGCACATTGTAGCTGGGAAGTGTTAAGGGGAGCAGTCCTCTACCCTGCAAAAGTGCAGGGGAAACACCTGCTCCAGGACCTAAGCAAATGCAGTAGAGTCCACTAAGCAGGGGGGAAATCTCCTTTTGAAACCTTCCAGACACTGACAGACACCCAAGATACACAGGATGCACTAAAACCTAGGCTGAACTGGGACAAGAGGAGGATGCTTCCCAGCACCTCCACCTGGCTGGCCAGCACTGGGAGCCAGTGACACAGTCCCCCTCTGGGAGAGGGATGAGGGTATGCATAGACCTTGTAGTGGATTGGTCTGCATCTCCCAAAAGAAAGTCATGTGCTCACAATGACATTTTGGTCAACAATGGGTCACAAGACTACGGTGATCCCAGAAGATTACAATGGAGCTGAAAATTTCCTATCACCCAGTGACAGTGTAGCCATCACAATGCTGTAGCACATGGTATTATTCCTGTGTCTGTGGTGGTACTGGTATAAGCAAACCTAACGTGCTGGAAGTCATATAATCATGCAACATACATATTATATACAGTGCTTGATGCTTGAAAATGGTAACAAATGCATAAATACCATTCACCTCAGTCTCCACTGGTCTAAAAATGATGTCCAGCATTTAGTCAAAAATTACAAAACCCACATGCAAACTTTAATATACTATCTTCAGACTGCTAAAAGCTAGTCATAGGCTACCAGGGTGAACAGACAAATGACATATGGAGAAACAATGTTAAGAATGACAGAAGACTTCTTATCAGAACCTATGCAAAGTAGAATAAGATAGAAACATCTTTGCTATTTTACCCTCATTTCAGTTATTTATGATTGCATTATTGCTCCCAGATTGTCTCTCAAATACCCACAAATTCCTTAACTCATTGAGCATTAAAATTGAATTTATGCTTTTTCCCTTTCAGTCCCTTCCAATACAACACACATGCCACTCCAACTCAGAAGGCCCAAGCTACTCGAGTGAAGGCTGTTTCATTCTTCTGTGCATTCTCCACAGACACCAGCTCAGTGCTCCTCACACGCAGCATCAGGAAATGGGTTTGGAATTTAGCTGATATAGTTCTTTTCTTATATTGGTGGCCTGGTTTTTCACATTGTGCTTTTTATTTCCTTATTTCTATCTGCATCATATCTAATTGCCTTCCATGTGTGTTCATTTTTATTTCCAAATTGAAGTCATCAAAGAAGTTCTACAATAATTTTTAATTAGAAAATATTACACAATATTTATAATCAGTGAAAAATTTTTACTTAGATTTTCTAGGGAAAAGAGGTTCCCATATTTTAATATATTTTTACTCACATGATGTTTTGCATGAAGAGTTTATAATTGAGTTATTTAAAAAAAGAAACTAATTATCCCTTTCAGAAAATCTCATTTGATGCTTCTGCATTTTGGCAGAGTCTTTAAGTCCATGTGTTAGAAGATTAATTGCTGATTAGTCACAGAATATTTTTTAATTTGGTTCAATCAAGGTTAGAAAAGGATTTTAAATGAAAAATGTTATGTAAATAGTATGAAGCACACTTCCATAACTAACGCATGCATCCATCAAATATTTACTCCATGCCATGTTGTCAGGCACTCTTCAAGGCACGAGATACAAAACTAAAGAAAAACGCTGTGCCCTGGGGCAGCTTATGTTCCAGGAGGGAGAGAGTAGCAATGAGCATGCAAGTGAGATGGCGCATTGTGGGGTGATGAGTATTATGAGGGAGGGAAGCAGAGAAAAAGGAAGGGAGGGTGAGGTGGAGCCACAGGGCAGGCTGAAACAGGAGACAGCAGCAGCCGCACAGCATCCCTGCAGAAACAGGACCGCAGATGAAATTGCTTAATCCATGCTTATTAAATTATTAAAATATGACTATTTCATCTCATTGATATTTTCTAATGACTATTAAGCATGTTTATATTTCATGCTTTAATTTGTATATATCTATCCACAACCACATATTTGCACTTACGCAAAATTCTTGTGTGCATACACTTATTTATAAATATCTGCCCAGCAGTGACCAGAAATTCAACCCCAGAACCCCAGGACGTAGGACTCCACTGTTCTCTCTTGGAGGGTGACTGGAGAAAGGCCGCCTGGGGTGGAGCACAGTTGAGGAACATAAAGCCCAGGGCACTGCAGGATCCGGTTTCCAGATGTCTTAGTAGAAGTAAGGGAAGCTGAAAAGAGAAAAGGCCCAGCCCTGACCTCTTGCATCTGTTAAGATGGAAGTTGGGAACTGTGTAAGAGGGACATACAGGACTGTGTTGTTTTAAATCTCTCTTGAGGTCTGTGTGTCTGGAGCAAACCACTCTGGCTCATGTCCACCAACAGGGCTGAGGACAGGCCCGGAGCACAGGCTAGCTTTGGAGCTAGTGACTCTTTTCATAGGAGTATGGCCTGCAGGGCAGGACAGGCACCTGCCAGCTCTCTCCCAGCTTTATTAAGGTATCGCTGACAAAATAAAAATTACACATTGAAGTGTGCAATGTGATGCTTTGATATATGTGCACATCAGGGAATGATTAAACCAACCTGCGTTGCACATCCATCACCTCATACATTTAGCTTTGTTTTTCTTTTCATAGTGTTTCAGCTCTACCCTCTTGGTAGCTTTCCAGCATGCAGTACATTCATCAGCTGTTGCCCACACCACGCAGCAGAGCCCCAGAACTCACTCCTCCTGTCTGGCTGAACCCGTGTAGCCTTTTCCCAGTGCCCCCACCACCGGAAGCCCCTGACAGCCTGGGCTATTCTCTGCACCTGAGAGTTTAAGGTTTTCAGACTACACATATCAGTGAGATCACAAGTGTTTTTCTTTCTGTGCCTGGCTTATTTCATTTAACGGACTGTCTTTCCAGTTCGATCCATGTTGTCACAAATGACAAGACCTCCTGTTCTGAGACTGAGCCGTCAGTATTCCATGCCACACTTTGTCGGTCCACTAACCCATCCCTGTACACGTAGGTGGCTTCCTGGTCCAGGCCATTGAGGCCTCGCGTGGAACACAGGCGAGCAGGAGTCTCTTCACCACACTGATTTCAGTTCTTTTGTGTATGTACCCAAACAGGATCGCTGGACATCAGGGTAGCCCGATTTCTAATTGCGTGAGGAACCCCATTCTGTTGACCACAAGGGCTGCACTGCTTGTCCTTGAGTGGTGCTGGGATGGAAAGAAGGGGGGACTTGGCCACAGGCCCCTCCAGGCTCAGGGCTCTGTGAATTCAGCCACATTGAAAGGCTGTGCGTGGCTTGCTTTGGTTTTCTATAAAACGAAGATAATTATGGCACCAACTCTGTTTGTGTGGGGGAGGGCATTTGAAATTCATTTTCCAATAGGTATCAGCAGGTCCTACAGCAGTTTCTCCACAGATCACACACTCACGGAATGACCTCCATGCCACACGAGAGCCAGTGGCGTGTTCTCCATTGCAACATCCAGGTCACGGCACAAACAGATACTGTGTGCTCACTCAGGTTCCAGGAGGAAAGGCACAACTTGCCAAAACTCTTATTTTTTTGATCCTAAAGCCAGGTGCGATAACTAAGAGACAAAACTTAAGGTCACAGCCTTAATCCACGTTTCAGTAAGGGCCTTCCATACAGCAGGAAAGAATTCTTGGCCCCAAAGTTAGGTCTTTCCTTCTCCTTCCTCATTAAACCATTAGAGCAATGTTTCATTGTTTTCTCTACATCATTACATGTACAAAAGGGTTTA
This sequence comes from Geosciurus inauris, assembly GCA_004024805.1. Lineage (NCBI taxonomy): Eukaryota > Metazoa > Chordata > Mammalia > Rodentia > Sciuridae > Geosciurus > Geosciurus inauris. The sequence goes on from PVHX01002052.1 coordinate 46,642, forward strand.
AAACAAAAAAGAACCACAAAGACATCGTGAATATCTAGCTGCTCCCACTGATACGTCAACTCTTGAGTTTAAGGCAGGGCTTGGAAATACTTCTGAGGTCATAAAATAGGAAAATAGGAATGATGTCTACAGAAATAAAAAGCAAATGAGGTCAATAAATTAAAGCTTTCACTCCCAGGACTTGCCTGTTCCAATTTCATAGCCTTCATGCAACTCAGGGGAAAATAAAAATCTTCATTATTACTTGGCACTAGTTGCATCAGGGAAATAAAAAAAAGAAAGAAATACCTGGACCTGCGATGATCCACACTCAGCCTCTCCTGCAGGCTCACCACACACGTGGACGCACAACTCGCTGCCTCGAAAGGAAGCTGGCCAATGAAATCACGATGGCTCTGTTGGGTACAGATGGAGGGACAGTCTCTGAAATGTTTTCCAAGGAAATCCTGCACCCTGGGTGCGCCTGGACCCTGAGCAACCAGGACAGCAGCTTGCTTCATGAGGCCTGGCCACGAAGAACCACAAGAGCCGGAGTGGTGGCATTGCCCCTGCCAGGCTCCCTGGTGAACTGTCTCTAGGGTGGACAGCTACTGGTCAGCTGTTGGTACTGATGTGGAAACCAGGCTTTGCTGGCAGGTGGCCAACACCACTTCCCTCTTGGGGGGGGAGGGGGGGAAAGGTCGCAGTTAGCTAAGCCCCAGGAGAACCTGCGCGGAGGAAATGCAGACCCGACTGGGATGCCTGGCAGCTGTGCCGTTGGTTTTCTTCAAGAACACACCTCCTCCTCCTCTTTTCTTTCTTCTGATATGTAAATGATGTTTATAAAACACCAAAAAAAATTGAAAAACAAAAAAAGCGGATATGGAAATAGACTAGAATCCTTTTTAAAAACACTTTGGAAAGAAGCAGGTGTTGCGAAGTAACTTTGTTACTCGTGACCAACTATATGTATACATAGAAGCTTTGTACAACCTAAAGGAACTGTTTGCACAGACTTGCCTATTTCAGAGTGAAGTATTTGGAACTGACTGCATTCTGCTGGAAGAGACAACTACACAGCCTGATTGGGTGGGTGGGGAGTACTCCCTGCCTCCATGGTAACCGAACATGGCTAGATGGACAAGGTCCGCTGTCTACTTAGGGACCTGTTTTAAAAGCCCCCAGTCCTATGCTCATCTTTTGTTTTTGAATGTACTTTAAAGAGAAACTATAAAACTAAGGTTGTACAATGAACAAAGTTCCTTCCACCTTAGAACCACAAGTAGGACGCCCTCATGCGGACTTATTTCAGTGTTCATGGGGCCAACGTGCTGCTGCTTATGGGGAGGGCGGCGGTGGGGAGGAGACATGGGGGCAGGAAAGATGGTGGAATGAGATGGACAACATCACCCTCAATACATGTGTGACTGCACATATGGTGTGACTCTACATCATGTACAACCAGAGAAGTGAAAAGTTGTGCTCCATCTGTATACAATGAATCGATGCATTCTGCTGTCATGTATACCAAAGTAGAATACAGAAATTTTAAAAAAGGAAAAAAAGACAGTTTTTTGAAACCCTAAGAGTGCCTGCCACTCACTCCCCACACTTCCAGCTGTGTCTGTCTTCCCCAACACCAGAGAGGTGGCACCTGAGCAGGGACTCTCAGGTGGCTTGACGCCATGCTCTGGTACCAACTATATTGAAGACCTGCATTCTCATTCTCCACGTGTGTGGCACTTAAAGGCTTCTCTGCAGTGTGTGGCACCAGCCTTATGAGAACTACTAAATCAGTATGCAGAAGGCACCCAGCATCAGAACAAGTGGTGACCCATGGCGTCCACAGCCACTACAGGCCCAGCGGGCAGTGGACCAACAGGCGAGACACAAAACTCTAAGTTCATGTAACAGGCTTTTGGGGGAAGAGTTAGTGGGTATCTGAGGAGGTGATTCTGAAACAGGTGGTCCTGAGGGCCCCATGCAGGCAGCTGTGAGCAGACACAGCTCAGTCCACAAGGGAAGGAGCCTGAGGATTCCAGGAAGGGCCGGTGCCAGAAACCGAGGTCACGGTGTGCTTGGAAGTTCCAGGACTACAGAGAGGCCCAGGCCCTGGGATGCAATGGAGAGAGACCACGGGGAACCAGGGGCACCCTAAGCACCAGAATCATACCTGCAGAGGATCCCCAGGCACTGCCCTCGGCTTGAGGAGGATACCTCTGACTGTCCAGCTGGGGGCACCAAGGGGAGAAGGGGAGAGGGACAGGCGACCAGCACACCCCAGGCAGATACAGCAATGCTGAGCAGCAAGTGATGTTGTGGGGTTGGCAGGTGAGCAGCAGTGATGCTCTGCCATCTCTGCAGATAAAGTCATTTAGTATGTGTCATCGCCATCTCAAACTCCTGCCACAACAGGTGGGCAAAGGTGGTGGGCCCCAGAGAGCTAAATGCTAAAACCCTTCTAGTCTTGCCTTTAAAAATCACTTTGCTGATGCACCCACGTCACATGGCAGAATGCTTATTCTCTTTCTGCAAGGTGACTGATCTGTGTCTGTGCTCAGTGACATTATGCATACATAGGACAAGAATATGTTCAGTGAAGGTTTCCTTTATGCATTTCCTGCAGATTGCAAAGTACTAATGTTCTCCAATGGTAAAGAGACTCGGGATGTTCAAAGTCAGTAAGATATAGGCCTCTGTGAACGGTCAGGCTGCAGAGGAGCAGCACCCGCTTTGCACCAGCAACAGGTGTGGGTCCTGATCAGCAGTGCAGCTTCCAGAAGAAAGATTTACCCCAGAACCACACCATGTGATTTGCAGGACAAAGTCATTCAGTAAGCATGTGTCCATTTTATTTTTTATTCTGGGCTTTGTATTTTTAGTGAAGTGTCCAAACTTAGGATAGCACCAGAGTCGCTGTCAGGTGTCTGCTCCAAACAGATGAGCAGGAAAAATAAGTGTGCTTCAGCTGCAGCAAGCATGCCTTAGGTTAGACGTTTGGATCAAGGTTTCTTTACAGAAGTAATGCTGTCTACAAGATGAAAATCGTCTTTCTTGGGAAAAAATCTAAGAACTTATTGAGGGTACAGTAAAAAGAGAAAAGAATTACCCAAAGCAGAATATTCCTCTTGGTTATTGATGAGTTTCAGGGTGGCCACCAGGAGGTAGAAGGAAACCTTGACAGCAGACAGGGGAACACAGCCCTAGGTACCTCTGCCTCGGGCAACAGAGCAGCACAGCGCCAGTGGGAACAGAGGCCAGGCTGAGCCCTGGGCCCCACGCAGCCTCTCCAGGCGTCCAGTGCTGTGTGGAGTCGCAGCCTCGCTCTCTGGATGCACTGCTTCTCCAGGAAGCTGGTGTAGGCATCTGGATTCCAGTCACAGAACAAAACTCACCTTTGTACATTAAAATCTCTAGTCTTTTTTCAAGAACAACAGTTCTCTGTTTAAAGCACCCTTCACGTGGGTGACTCCAACCATTCCCACATTTCATCATGTTTTCCCCTGGCACTGGCCAGCACAAGTCGCCACTCAGGTCTTACTGAGCACTGGAGACCCTAACAATGCTCTGCTGGGGCTCTTGGGCATAAGGGACAGAAATACCCTGCAGCAGGCTGAAGCAAGAGAGAGGCTGGTTCTCTAAGGGTGAGACCGGCCAAGATGCTGGCGTCCAAGGCACTGCCAGGCCCGTGGGCTCAGCCTGGGAGAGTCATCTCAGCCTCACAGCCACATCGACACACTTTCCTCTTCTTTCTTGCTTCTGAGGGACGCACTGCGGCCCAGGACTGCCAGACAGAAACAGGTGGCAAGGCTGCTGTGCACAGCTGGGTCTCCTTGAGAGAATGTGCAACACCCCGAAAGCGTCCCTGTGAGAAGTACAGGAGGTGGGGTGACTGCCCGCCAGCTCCTGTCTTTCTCCTGGGTTCCCCGCACAAGCCGGCAGGCCTCTGTGAGCAGGAAACACCTGAGGCACAGTGGCCCTGGAGAGTGTGTGACCTGCCCAGCACACTGCAGGTGGCGTCTAGAGTGGGGCAGGGCACCATCCAGCAGAAGGTCCCCTTCACATGTGCGGTGTGCATTACTTGGCTCTCCTGCTTCCGTGTGCAAAGGTGGGTATGACCTCCCCTCCCCTCCTGTCTGGCTCAAGCACCACCATTCCCTTGGCACGTGCAGGGCAGTGGCCTTTGGAGCCAAGGTGCCGCTCACTGGCACGTTGTCCAGGGGATTACCAGGAAGAGCCCCAGGCACCTCACGTACCTTGGGGGAACGTCCTACACATGGACCGGGGTCTCTGCCGTGTGCCTGGTCCTGGGGCATCCAGGTAGAGCTTCACTCCCTTCAAGGGATGTCGCTTCACGTTTTCTCAGTTTCTACCCAGGGGTGATGGCAGTGATGACTCCTCTCATCACAGTGGGTGTGAAGGTACAGTCAGAAGAGATGCACCTTTGGGGACATCAACAATCACACCCACCCTCCTTCAAGGGAGTCCCACACATTCCCTGTGGTTGGGAAGCAGGTCACCAGGCACCAGGATGGGCCAGCAGAGCTTGCTCCATGTGACATGTCCCAGTGTATGTGTCCACCTTGCTCAGATGTCCCCTTCCTATAAGGACCCCAGTCATACTGGATCAGGGCCACCCTAGTGACCTCATACTAACTTGATCATCTGTTAAGACCTTCTTCCTGAATAAGATCACCCTCCAAGGCACAGGGGCTAAAGACTTCCAAATCTTGGGAGACGTAATGTAACACGAGAGTTAATGAGACGTCAAGTGCTAGGAAGGTACGGCGGGACAGATGTGACTGCTGTGGTCACTTCCTCAGGGAGCTACCTTATTTCCAGGCCACAGTGGCACCTAAATGGGAAAGCACCTTACCTGTAGTGACATACATGCAGAAAGGACACCATGCCACTCTCAAGGGAGAAGGGGGTTTTCCCAGAGGACGCAAACATCAGAGCTGATCCTTAAAGATGATGCCTATTTAATGTGGCAGAAAGCGGGAGAGTGTTCTGGGCAGGACAACCTTCCCCTGCCCAGTGAAAGACCTGGAGATCAAGGGTCAGCGTGTACAGCCAGGACAAGGGGCACTTGTGACAGATGGTGCCACAGGAAGAATAGGGGAACTGGAAGGAAATGTCTCACCATCTCAGCAAAACAAGGTTGAATTCAGTGCTGCAGGCAGAGGCCCGAGACTGCACCACACTTCCAACGGGAAGCCAGGAAGTCCTCAGGCAGCAACAGGACAACCCACCCGCCTCCGATGAGGTCGCTTGTGAGAGAAAAGCAACGAGGAAAGCAGGCTGTGCCGTGCTTTGGCTCCAACAGGGCGTGGGGGCTCCAGGGGCTCAGTGAGGGAGCGTCTCTCACACACTGAGCGGGCCAGAGGCCGGCAGGCTCCAGGAGAACATGCCCAGGAGCTGTCAAGGTGATGGCTGGTTGCCAGCGTCTCCCCGGCCACTGCCTCCTCCCCGGTCAGAGGACTGAAGGACCCCACTGCCAGCTGCAATGCAGTCTCCCCCGTGGCCTGACGCGGCAGCTTCGGTCTTGTTCCTACCCTAGACCAATAAGAGGCCCTGGGGAATCCCTGTGCCAAGGGAACCCTGGTCCCAAACAAGTCCTGGAGGGAGCAAGCCAAAATCACCAGCTTGGGCCACTAGAATACCCAAAGGAATGTAGCAAAAACCGCTGACGTCCACGTCAGGCTATTCCTTGCCCATTTCATTGGTCCAAGTGGAGGTTCAGATTTTCATATTTTGTTCCCCCAGATGAGTCAATGTGCAGATAATATTGAGAACCACTCACTTGGAATAGTCTGGAATCTGCTGTTGAAGACAGTCTGGAGTTTTACCAGGCTCATCTGTCTTCATGAGACCACACCTCACATCAGATACCAAGATCAGTGTCTCACTGAACACTTAAAAGGTAGAGGCAAATGCTATTGAAAAATATGAAATTCAAAGATATTTTCACTAAAATGGGACAATCAATCACAGCAGTAGGTTATTTTTAAGTGAGCTAAGGGCTATCTCCCTAATATACTTAAATTTATAAACTATGTCTTGGCTTAAAATGGGTTTTACTTAATATTTTCATCTTGTTAATGAGAAAAGTAGTTAAAATGGCAAAACATAATTTGATTTTAGAAGCATGAATCGTACCAGACACAGTGGTGCATGGCCTAATCCCAGTGGCTTGGGAGGCTGAGTCAAGAGAATCACAAGTTCATAGCCTCAGCAACTTAGTGAGGTCCTGTCTCAAAATAAAAAAATAAATAAATAGAAAAGACTTAGGGATGTGGCTCAGTGGTTAAGCATCTCTGGGTTAAATTCCTGTTACCAAAAATTAAATAAAATAAAAGTGTGAATCAGAATCTAAACATATTCACTAAAACCTCATGGCTCTCCCTGCTTACCCTTTTGTCCCCCTTCCCCACAGCGCCCCCCACAGGGGGCTCCCATTCAGTGGCTCAGAGCAGCACCAAGGCAGCCTGGATGCTCAGCCTGTCCTCTCACCTTGTATCGTAACCAGAAGCAAATCCCATTGAGGCCACCTTATCTGCCACCTCCTCCACCTGTTGTCCTCACCACACCTAACCATGCCCCACTACCCCCAGGTACCCTGCAACCCACACAGTCACCTTTCACCTGGGCTCCAGAGGGAGCCTCTTACCTGGAGATCTGATAGAAGGCTTCTGGGCTGCATCCCTAAGGCTTTTCCAGAGGAAATAACCATTAGGGCATTATAGAATCAGGATATATAATTAGGAGAGGTAGGTAGACAGATGACTTGACAGATATTTGAAGCAACTGGCTCACACTTGGGGGTCTGGCAAGTCTGAAATCTGCAGGGCAGTGTCTAGCTGGCAAGAACCTCAGGCAAGAGTGGATACTGCCATCCTGAGGCAGAATGTCTTCTCAAATAAATTCCCTTTTTCCCCCTCTATTATGACCTTCAAATGACTGGACAATGGCTATCATTTCAACTTCACCACCATCACCATCATTATGTCTTCCACCATCACTATCACCTCCACCACCCTCATCACCTCCACCATCACTATCACCTCTACCACCATTACCATCATTATCTTCTCCATCATCACCATCACCATCCACATCATCTCCATCGCGTCTACTACCATTACCATCATAATCTTCTCCATCATCACTATCACTATCTTCACCATCACCATCACTGTCACTTCTGCCACCCTCACCTCCACCATCACATCACCTCTACCACCATTACCATCATAATCTTCTCCATCATCACCATCACCATCCCCATCACCTCCACCACCATCATCACCTCCACCACCATCATCACATCCACCATTACTATCACCTCTACATCACCATCAACTCCACTACCATCACCTCGACGATCACCATCACCTCCACCATTACCAGCATCTCTACCACCATTACCATCATAATCTTCTCCATTATCACCTCCACCTTCACATCACCATCACCATCCACATCACATCTACCACCATCACAGTCACAACCTTCTCCATCATCACCATCACCTCCACCAACATTACCTCCACCATCATCACCTCCACCATCACCATCATGTCACCTCTACCATTACCATCCCCTCCACCACCATCACCTCTACCACCATCATCACCCCCACCATCACATCACCTCCACCATCAGCTTCACCTCCACCATCAGCATCACGTCCATCATCACATCATCTTCACCACCATTATTACCTCCACCACAATTATCACCTCTATCATCACTATCACCTCCACCATCACCATCACCTCCACCACCATCATCTCCACCATCAGCATTACCTCCACCATCACCTTCACCAGCATCATCATCTCCTCTGCTATCACTGTGTTAGTCAGATTTTTGTCATTGTGATCAAAATACTTGAAAAAAACAACTTAGAAGGGCGTGATGGAGGATGGCTGCTCAGCTTATGGCAGGTGGGAAGTGGGGCTGGGGACAGGTGCCCCAGTGACCTACTTTCTCCAATCGTGTCCCACCTGCCTGTGGCTTCCTCCACCTCCCAGTAAGTCCATTTGAGTCATTTAGCCATCAAATGGATTAATCCACAGATGAGATCAGAGCCCTTGGGATTGAAGCATGGCCTAAAAGCCACCCTGAGCCGTGCTGCGGGGGGACCGTGTTTTCCACACATGCGCTCAGAGCCGGCCATGGCCAGCACCATTGCTGCCACCAGTATCCATCGCCATGGTCCCAGCTGGGGGCCGTTGCTTGCTCTCTCACACTGGCCCCTGCCTGGAAACACCTTTCCCATCTGGCTTTTCATTTCCCATGACTCAAAGGTTGTTCAGACTTTCTGATCCCTCCCTGTGGATAATGTTAAAGGACCCTTCAAGTTTGCCTGCGTACTCTCATACCATTTACAAACTTATTAACCAGCGCCTCCTTTACTGTGTAAACCAGAGTGGATTTAAAAGCAGAGTAATAACTGCAACCTACCACAAGGGGTCATGTGAGAACTAGACAAATTCATGCAGGCAGACCACGAAGCCTGGAGCTCAGCGTTGGGTGGTAACTGTTACAGTGCAGCATATAGAAAGTAATACAGCTAACATCTATGAATCCACTGTCAGTACTAAAGACACATTAATCTCTTGGCATATTTGCTTCTTGTATTTAAAGAAATTAAACATTATGGATTCTGAAATATAAAAGCCAGCCCACCCCTTTCCCTCTTTCTTTCCTCCTCTTCCCTACAGCTAAGTGACACCCTAGGATGAGTGAGCAAGCCTCATGCCAGGTTGGGCTTAACCATGTCCTGATTAGTTTCTACTTGGATTAATAGTGCAGCAATGTATACATTCTTTTCAAACCTTTTTTCTTCCAATATTATAGTTCTCAGATTTATCTGTGTCGACCATGTAGCTCTCTTTCTTTTAACTGGTGTACAGCATTCACAGCTTTGACCTCCAGGGGTTCCTACCCAGCTCGGGGACCATCACCCACTCTCACAGCTACACAGAGAGCAGCAGTAGACGGGCAGTTAGTCTAGATGCACAGCTGATGGAAAAACAAGTAGAGAGCAAGAGAGAGTGAGAGAGAAAGAGAATATTCCACACACACCTGTGAGTTTATTGAGGGTAAATATTTATAGCAGATCAGGTGAGACTGAGATGTGCTGCAGAAACCAGTTGACCCTGATGGCCAGCAGCCTGGGGTGATAAAGCCGGTAGGGTACCCACAGAGCAAGCTCTGCTCAAGAGTGGGTTCACAGGGACTCAAAGCTCTTTGGCCTTACCACTGGCACTATAAGACCTTCATCATCCCCCCAAGAAGGACTTTGTGGTCCACACTCCAGGTAACCATACCTTTGTGCACTTCCTGTCTTCAGAGAACACAGTCCCTCACTTCTATGGACTCCCATCCAGTCAGGGCGTCAGCTCCTTCCGAGATCTCTGAAGGACACACTGAGAACCAGGCTAGTTACAGTGAGTTCGTGAATTTCCATACAGGATGCACACAGCAGTACTCAGCACCTAAAACTTTGCAGGGAAGACACTGCCAGGGGCCCCCACCGAGAAGCCCATGATTCCTCTGGGCCCAGTCTTGCCCCTGCGTCCTGGATGGAGCTCTGCACATCTTCCTTGTGCCTGGCCTGGCCCTTGTGACCTCCCCCCGGGACATGTGCACAGTGGGCTTTGGGAAATATGCCCATTGAGGGGTGCACAGCTTTCTCAGCTTCTTTTCTGCACCTCTCCTTAGGTGGTCAGGAGACCAAGGCTGTTGCAGAGTTTGGACAGTGCTGGTCTTTCCTACCTGAGGGTCCTGGTTTCATTGGCTGGAAACGCCCTCAAACTCAGGAGTCTCCGGGAGCATTTGTATCTAGGCAGAGCCTGGCATCCATTGCTGTCTCATCCCCATGGCCTGTGCCTCCCTCTCGATCCCTAGGAGCTTTCCTCAAGGCTGCAGGGCTTGGGCGGAAAGTCCACACCTGGATTTGCCCTTTGCTTTTCGAACCTGACTCAAATTAGGGATTCTCTAAAATCTTCTCTCTGAGAAGTAGGGATTCAAAGCAGTCAGATTTTCTGACAGTGAGAAGCCCAAATTTGACCGTTTATTCCCTTTTATTTCCTTTTACAAATTGGCCAGTCTTCCCAGAGTTCCCCTGTGTCTTGTGATGGTACGCCATCACCCCCACCCCACATTGGCCCACAGTCACGTGGTGTTCCCGCAAGTGCAAGGAGCCACACAGACGGTGCCAGGTCCCTCTACCAAGCTCTTTATCAGTTTACACGTGGCCCAGCAAACGTAGGCTGTGACCCACCCGCACCCTGGCACACAGTTTCATTAGGCTTTTGGGGTCGCTCTTCTGAGTTCTATACGACATCTATGAACTCCCCAGGGGTCAAGACCAAATGTTACTCATTTCTGTCCTTACAGCTGGCAAAGTCTTTCAAATATACAAAATGCTGATAGAATGGAAGTTTCTTTAGTAATAGAATGGATGGGAGGATCCTTCTTCTGTTTTAGAAAGATTTTGCAGCCCCCAGGAGCGCACAGTGTGCAGACAGACTCTGCTCTTGACAAAGCCTTATTGTCACCCACCTGGCATCCCCTCGAAAACAGCATTGTTGGCCAGTCCCAAAATAAGCACTCCCCAGTCTCCGCACCCACCACAGATCCATGTAGAACATGATGCCCAGAATCCCCGAACAGGGACCTCCAAGGTCTTTGGCCTCTAGACCCAGCTCTTCACTTTCAAATCAGAGACTTCCTGAATCTCCTGAGCAAGTGGCTCCTGAGTTTGGCAAGACATCCACTCAGTTTTGTCTGTCTTTAATTCTCGTGGTCTTTCTGCCTGTCTTTGACAATGCCTAAATTCATTTCCATATCTCTCTACTGACACCACATGGTGAGGCCCCAAGAGTTCAGGAGTGGCGTCAGCCAGAGCTGGGCTCTTTCCTGCCCTGTCCCTAATGGAGCACTCTAGGAAACTGACTCACTACCTCACACTTCAGATCTCCCCCTGTGTACTGAGAAACATCCTATTAAGCAAGATCCTTGTGGACTAAGTAACTGGAATATAGATAACTCAACAACACTAATAAAGTTCAGTTGATCTCTATATATGGCAAACACTTTAAATAGCTGCCACCAATTTATGTCTGAAAGCAGAGATGAGTCAAGACCAGAAAGAGCAAGTAGCTCTCAGCTGTGGCAGCACACAGGAGTCTCGCTCCCTCCTCCTTCCTCCCCCCTCCCCCTCCTTCTTCTCCTCTCTCTCTCCCCCTCCCTCCCTCCCCCCTCCTTCTCTCTCTCTCATCTACTATTCCAAGCTCCTACAACCTACCCACTATTCCAAGTTAGGACTGAGGTTCTCATATTCACATTTCACCACTTACGTCTGAACTTCAAGATTGCCACCTGGATGGTTGCCCAAAGGATCTCAATTAACATCCAGCTCTAGAAGTTTGAGCAGATCAAAGGCAAACAGGGGAGAAACAAACCACAAGTCCCAGGGCTGTGCCAGGGGTCCTGACCAGCCGAGATGCGAGTGTGCTAAGCTCACAAGAGTGCTGATGTTTGTAGAACAGCGATCGTTTCTAATTCACCAGGGTTATTTAATTAAATGACTATCAGAGCATGACTACACTGTTACATGTTAAAAAAAAAACTATTGGCAGATAAACAAATTCGATCCCTATTACAGCAGAGAAAATTTTTATCCTTAAATATTCAAAAGTATTTTCTCCAGTGGAAAGTTACTAAATAAAAGCAGGAAATTCTCTCGGAACTAGTATTGTTATGCGCATTTGCATAAATTAAAACTGACCATGTGTGTATATGCATTTATCAATACTTGAGAGGATATTTATAACACATTAATTTTATTAGGGGCAAAGGTGGACAAAATGGGATATGTCCTCATTAATTTCTCTATCTGCAAACATCCAGGCTATGCACATGGCACTTCTGAATTTTCATGGGTCTTTTCTCCAGTTGCTTCAGAGTTATCTGTTTCTTCTAAGTTTACATATTCTTCAATAAATTCCCAAAGTTGCCTTAAAAATACATAAGAAGTGAATATAATAGGTTAGGAAAAAATGCATTAAGGAAGAAAGAACATTTCAAAGTAAACTTGTACTTTTGGGCACATTTATCTGAAAACAGAGGAGACTTTGCAATCACCTGCCTCTGACTGAAGAATATTCTTGCAGAGGTGGGGCACTAGGGTAAGGAAGACCTGCTGTGATTTGGATGCCCCTGCCCAGCGTCTTCCAGATGGAGGACAGAGTAACAGTAGTGGCAGATTTACCACCTAGACTGCACAGAACCTTCAGCCATGCTCATGCCCAGTCCCAGAGCTGTGTTCCTAACATTGTCTCTACCTAACTTCCATGGCACCCAATACGACAGGAGGAACAGGAGCCATGGGGCCTGTACCCCACTCAGCACCCTTCTCCCCTGGGTTCCTTTGTCTCCTGCATGGCAGGGTGGAGACCTTTGTTTCTGGCCTCCTTTCCAGCTAAGGGTGGCGGTGGGCCATGGTGCTGGCCACTGAGATGTGGGTGGGAGTCACTGAAAACCGCTGTCCCCCTCAATTGAGCTGAAAAGCCCCGGGCGAGGAGCTCTTGGTTATTTGTCCTCCTCTTCCCCTTCCTTACTCCTTGGAACATGGACCTAATCCCTGAGCCATACTGAGACCCGGAAGGAGGTCTCAGGAAAGGACAGTGCAACCCTAGTTCCTGGATGCCACGGCTGAGCCTAACAGTGTCTTCCCTGTTGGTGCTAATAAGCCTTCCCAGCTTTAAACCTGCATGGTTTTCTGCTACTCCCAACTGTACCAAATCCCGGGATTGAAGTGCAGTACTAACTCTAAGAAGAGTAACTCTGTAAAGCACAAACTTACTTACACAGCAGGCAATGTAGATCAACCATTTGCTTTTGAAATTAAAATTTTAAAGTAATATATGCATAGGGTTTTGAGATTCAACTTCACAAAAATCCATGTAATTTGAGAAAAGAAAGCTATCCATAGCCACGTATACCCCCCACTCTCCTGCTCTCTGGCCAAGAGAATCTACCCGCTCTCCTCAGCTCTCTCTAATGAATTAATTTCAACATTGCAAAATAATGTGTGTATATTGAGGTTTAATCTGGGACTAAGCACTTTTAAGCAGGAAAAGCCACAACACGTATGCAGTTAACATTCCTGCGTGTGCACATCAGGGCTCTGCCTACTCTGTTCCAGTTCCAAGTCTGGGTGAGTGTTTTGGGAACAGCAGAACATAGTTACAGTTCTTTCATGACAATATACTTACTGTTGCTTCTCCTCACTGATCTGACTCTTTCTCATGATCTGCTTCACATGGTTTTCATTGGCCTACAAAGAATTTAAAATCCTGTGATCCTGTATGATGGCAACAAAACTGAATCCAATTAAATTAGCATTTCTAGAATCAGGTATAACATCCTAATTCATACTATATACAGTTTGGACAGACATGCAAGCAATAGGCCTACAGCATGTTAAGCTACAAATTGTTAGCACATATTCTAGAGGGGTATCTGTGTGTGTGTGTGTGTGTGTGTGTGTGTGTGTGTGTGTGTGTCTTCCTGGGGCTGAACCCAGGGCCCTGCAAATACAAGGCAAGTGCTCTACCCAGCCCCAGGGGTAGCCTCAAAGATGCTAGGTGGAGCCAGTTCATGAGATTCCTTGTCACTAAACAGACTCCTTATGTCGAATGGCAAAAGTGTGGATGGGTCAGAGAAATCATTACAATTAGCACGTTGAACCATTTCAACTTAGTGCTACATTTTCATGTATACATCAGCTTACACCTGTCAGTTTTAAGATAATGTGGGCATAATCAGATATTTGGAGCATCACAGGAAGCTGTCATTTAGAGGAAAAAAGTGTGTATTCCTATTTGTTCATGACACAGGGCAAGAGGCACTCCAGGAAGTTCTTCTATTGATAACACTGATTCAGGCACACAAGAAAACTTACTTCTAATTTCTTCTTTAGAATCCTATTTGATGTTTCCAATTTTATAGCTTCATTCTGAAGGACAAATAGTTTTAAAAGCAAGATACCCAGTTAATTATTTCTATTTATGGAATAAAAAGTATTATATCAATGGTGTCATAATTTTAAGAATACTCAAGTATAACACCTAAAACCACATGAATAAGCAAAGAATAAAATGAAGAACAAAGGATAAGAAAAAAGACCCCAACCCTACTTCAAAAACTGGAAGAGATGGGATTAATACTTCAAAAAATTTCAAAAATTAGGGAAATTCCAGAGTAGAAATGTTCCTCACTTTTCAGTGGCTGGAAACAATATAAAAATACAAATACAAGCTGGGTATGATTAGCATGTTCAACCATTAAAACTTAGTGCTACATTTTATACATCAGCTTACCCCTGTGTGTTTTAAGATAAAAACTAATCCCAGCATCTCTGACAGCTGAGGCAGGAGGATCAGAAGTTCAAGGCCAGCCTCAGCAATTTAATAAAACCCAAAGAAAAACATATACAAATACAGACATTCCTCATTTTAGTGCTTCACTTTACTTTGCTCTATCAATATTTCATTTTTTTATTTACAAATTGATATAAATTGATGGCTTGGGACAACCCTGTGCCAATCAAGTTCATTGGCACCATTTCTCAACAGCACAGATAATCATTAGCACTTTTTAACAATAAAATGTTTTAAAATTAAGGTCCATATTTTTTAGAGAGAATGCTGCTATACATTCAATAGACTACAATATAGCATAAGCATAACCTGTATATACCCTGGAAAATCAAAAATTAATGTCATCAGTTTATTATGATAATAGCTTTATTGTGGAGTCTGGAACCAAATCCACAACATCTCCAAGGCATACCTATATTGGTAATTAACACATGCACCAGCAACAACTGATCATCAAGTATAACATGAAAAATTTTTAAATTTTCATTTATAATAGTAATCGGTCCTGTAAATTCATGTGAGTAAATATGATAATTATTTAAGATCAAGACACAGAAATAAATAAAATAAAGTTAAAATGATCTTGGATAAGAATATTAATATAGTGAAACTCACTTTCTCCCAAGTGGATTTATAAATTCATCGTAAGCACAATCAGAATACCAGAGTCCTATTAATAGAACTTGAAAAATCAGTACTGTGAATGAGAATATCCAAGACAATTGTGGGAAATGATGGACAGGGGTTATCAAGACTTGCTCTTGCAGATAGCCAATGTGTTGGAAAGGATTAGCAATTACGACAGTGAGGCAAGATAATGATTAATTAAGAGCCCAGACTAGTTTAGACCACCACCACCTGCTGTACACCGGATAGTTCTAATTACTCAGTTTTTTAAAAAAAAAAAATAGTGCTGGGCAAATATATGTGACTATATAGCCACAAGGGGAGAAAAAGATAGTCACATATCACTTATAAATTCTACAGCTAGAGATTTTATTGAATCAGACTGTACGATTTCTGCACAGATTCTGCAGGTATTGGCCAATGGCAGCTCTCTGACGTTTTATCACTTACATTTTTGTTTCAGCTAGTTCTTAATTATTATAATTATCTGCCACAAACCCTTTGAAATAAAAATACACCTGGACCAAATGTGACTCTCTTTTTATACCCTATTACAGAATCAAATTGTTCCATGTATTCTTTAAAATCTTTAAGCAAAAGAACAATGTAAATATTTAAGCAGATAAATTGCATACCTCTATGCTTTTAAGCTTATTCTCAGCAATGCCTGAAATTCCAGTGTGCACCAGTGTTGTTTTAATTTGCTTTTCGAGGGCTTGAATTTCATCCCATTTCTTGAGTATTTCACATCTCTCAATTTCAACCTTCTCCATAAGAGTAAGTTGTTCCTCATCGATTACTTTTTTCGCAGCTGCTTCTGGAAATATGTTTTGAAGGCAAAATATTGTTTTGTTTAATATCTAGCTCTCATTAATAATACTATATATTGTTAACAATATTATGTACATCATATATAACTATAGTGTAACTCAAACTCCAAATGTGTCAGTAAAAATAATCTTATCTAATTCCTGCTTTAATTCATTCATAGAATCAATAAGTATTTATTGACTACCTTGTTTTGCAGACTCTGGCCTAGGTGTAAGTTTCAGTGGTTAATTATTATTCATAGATTTTTCCAGGGTTTGCATTCTGACGGTGCAGACCAGCAAGAGACTATAGAGAGCATGAGACTACAGAGGGCCAGTGGGGAGGCCCTCTAACCGTGTTCCCCAGGGAGGATGCGGAGGGACCAAGGGGTGGACAGGAGACCAAGGGGTGGACAGGATCCAGTCGAGTGGAATGCAGGCAGGTGGACGAAGGGAGGACACACCGTGGGAACTCACTTGCCTGATCTTTGCTTAGCAACTTGTAGCAGCTTGTCCTCCACCTCTAATTCATCTCTGAGTCTACAAATTGATTAAAAAAAAAAAGTGAAATATGAGCGCTTCATTGGTACATTGTTTCTTTTATCTATTTTAGGCCACAAGATGTCTTTCTACTGAGAAATAAAATGGTGTCATCTGACTTTCCAACACAAAAGGGAACGTAAGACGTTTATAAAGTGGAATGCCAAGTTGACCAAGTAGAAGGTCGCCTTCTCACCAGGACTGCATAAAGCACTAAAAACCAGGTCCACTTAGTACATGGTTTTCTATGGTGTTTGATGTGATCCTGTGACTTCTAAGAAGAAAGAAGGTAAAAAAATAAAACTAAAACCACTAGCATTTCACGGGCCCAGGCAGACAGCAAATCAAGGGAAGCTCCTGCGGTGCCAGGACCCATGTCTCGCTCTGCCTAGGACCACGCTCCACAGCCAAGTTAAAAGTCCACTATGCTTGAACTAAAAATAGACACACAGAATTTCAAAAGGAGAAGAAAGGCCTCAGTAACCTCTTTGTGCTTTCTTCTTGGTGTACAGTCTCACTGTCACCAGAGCAGCAGGGCTGGCTCAGCCTGGACACAGTGCCCTGTTCTCCTCCTCCGCCCAGCTCCTCCACTGGTCCACCCAGGTATTTGCCTCACAGCCTGCTGGTGCCCGCCTCCTGTGGGACAGCAACAATGACCTGACTCATCTCCCCATCCCACACCCTGAAGGTGTGCCACGGTGACCTCCTCTGGTCACTGAGACCCCACAGAACCTGAGCTGCAACCCTGAACCCCGTACCAGGGCTCCCTGGGCAAGGCCTCTGTGGGCGGCTTGGGAGATGCTCTGGATCCAGATAAAGTCCTCCCATCCAGCAGCAGAGCAGATGTGTCCTGATGGCTTCCATGGCCCCACAACACACTGCCCACTGCCGTCTGGGATTCTAAGTCACAACCTTCTACGTCATCTCATGGGTCTTGCTGAGTCTCTCATCTGAGCCTAACCCTTCTGCTCAGGAGAGCCAGGCTTCCCACGAGGGGACACCTAGCCGCAGGTCAGCACCTCGGCATTCAGAACGGCCAGGTGGAGAGGGCTCCTGTCAAAGGCCCGCTGTGAGCTCACAACCAAGTCCCCTGGGCCCTCTGGGCAGGCCAGAACTTAGAGCCACATGGTGAGAGAGGCCTCCGATGGATCAGAGCAAGAGGCAGGGGCAGGAAGCGAGTCCCATGTGGGGGTTTGTTTTCTTAAGGACATTTTGGTGATTTCAGTTTTGTTTTAATCTTTGTCTTTTGAAATTCTTGCAGATGATAGATCCCATCGACTGTTATTTGACCCTGGAAGACTATACAGAGAGCTTACAGAATTCTCTAAGTGAAATAAGAAGGGCATTTGGATGAGGTCCTCCATGGCGCCCATTCATACCTGTGAGTAAGTCTTCCCAGGCCAGCAGGGAAGAAATGAGACCCCTTCAGAGGCCCCAACCTCCCACCATGGAAACACCATATTGGGTCAGATATCCCAGCCATATTTGTAACAGTTTACAACACAAGGTAACAGGAATCTTGGTTAAGGTACCAGGTCACACCCAACAACACAGAACAAAATCTGGATGTATGTGAGTCATACAGCTTTAAGACCTTGGTAAGCAAATGTCACCCAAACCCAGATGGACTCGGATCTGCAAGGCTCACTTGTCGTTGAGCTCCAGGGCTGCTCTGGTGGCCTTCACAAGCTTCTTCAGCCCCTCCCTGGCCTGGGCTACATCCCCTCTCCGCACAGGACTCTTCTCCAGCTCTTTGGCTTCAGCCAGGTAAGTCTGGGGGGGCAAGGCACAGAGAGGGTGAGGCACACCTGGGAAGGGCAGAGAATGTCCCTTTTGACATTACTGTATATTCAAGATGCCCTGGGTCAGAATACAAATTCCATTAAAATAGGTCCAGCAGAAGACCAGAGAGCGGGATATTGGGAGAGGACATCCTAGTCAAGTGAACATCTTTGTAAATATTTTATTTTCCTAAGAAATTTTTTAAATGGCAGGGAGTCTTGTGTGGGGAGAGGACCTACTGAACAAAGGTCTTTGGGTGCCCTGTCACCAGCTCCCAGGCATCTCTTCCATCCGTGGGAGCCATCGCAATTCAGTTAGTGTGTATGGGTAATAGAGCTGTGCTGTGCTCAAAGCTAGGGCAGCAAAAACCTCCACCAGGTTCTCAGGAATGGAAGGATCTAGAGCCCTGGTTGCCTGTGAATCTTTCACCCTGATGTTTGACCAGGATGTGGACAAACTGACCCTTTTCTACTCAACCTTGAGAAGTAAGGAATGGGTGGACCAGTGACTGGAGGTCTTGCTCAGTCCTGGAAGACAAAAGCTGGTTTCCTCATAGCATGAAGGGCTTGAAGCCTCAGCCACAGAAAGCCCGAGTGAGTGTGCACTGAGGAGGAAATCAGAACTGACCTCCTTTCATGCGGCTGCGTTTTCATGTGCAAAGAGAAACTATGTCTCCTCATTTTAAAAATGCCAGACAGAAGTTTTAAACTTCACCAGATTCAAAATGCCAAAGACACCAGAGCCGCAGAGTGACATTCTGAGATTTTGTAAGTGATGGTTGTTCCTGTGCCACATTTTCCTACTAGAACTAATGCACATTCAACCAAACTCTGGAGGGACCACTTGGGAAGCCTCCTCAGCTAGATGAGAGCCCCTGCAGCTGGGGCCAGGCAGCCTGCGTCGCACTCCTTGCGTTCCCCAGCAGAGCTCCCGCAGGACGCTCTGGCAGGCGCTGGCTTGGCACCCTGTATACTCCCAAATAGTGTCCACAAACCCCAGTTCCTTGGGATATAAACAGTGCTGTGTCCACCTGAAGGAAAGTTCTTCACCAATAACACCCTTCAGCAAGTATAAAGCTCTTCCCTAATAAAAGTCTCAGTTATGGTGAATTACAGAGGAACAAATGGTGCTTGTTGGGTTCTGAATGTTTTCTACTGCTCTTGAAAGGTGGAGCTTGAGCAAACAGGCTCTGTGGGTGGCTCCAGGGTGGACGGTTACCTGGTACTGCTCCGTGGGCTGGGAGAGCAGGAGGATGGTCATGTAGAGCTCATATTCATCCTGTGCACACAGAACGTCCGCTGGGCATGAGTTAGGAGGCAAGGCTACAGCACAAAGCCTGTCTCGCAGTCATAAATAATATAGAGGTTAAGGACGGCCATTCAGATCATTAAAGAACAAAAGTATACACAATGCTCCTGTGGTGTTTTTAACCACACACATCAAAATGTATAAGATCTAACAGTCTTGGAAACAAATTTGAGTTTTAACTACTGAGCACTTCAACATGCTATCACAAAACAACACAGATGCAAAAATGATCTTGTGCCCCACAGAAATCCTGTCCTGCAGCCTAAGGTGAGCTTTCTGGCAACCAGGGCATCTCTGTAGAGCAAACCACCACACTGCCACTGTAGGGCATCCCTGGTCATGAGGGACATTAGAGAACAGCAGCAGCTCCTGAAGCAAGCCAAGTCCAGGCTGGATCCCACCGAAGGTCACTTTCACCATGAAGTCACAGCACACTGGTCATTGCCTAAAGCTCCATGTAAAATAACACTTGTGGAATCCCAAAGGTTTACGTGCCACACAGGAACTATAATTAGCAAGGTTTTGGAAAACCAAGCAAATAAATATGGGCTTAAGCAGTGAGCTAACTGTGTGTTTATTGCATTGATTGGCCAATTGATTTCCCGGAGTCTCTGTGAGGAGCTTGAATGGGGCAGGATTTCTGTGAGGTATGAGATCATTCATGGATGCAGAACTTCACACACAGTTCTCGTTGTGATTATGCAGAAAATGCAGGCGTCTGTTACCTTAACTTCTTTTAAGATGTCACCAAATATCAAAGAACTATTGCAAACATCTTCAAACACTTCGCCCAAGACCTGCAGCCTGCTGAGCTGTTGTGGGAGGCACATGCATGTTTTTTGGAGTTTCTGGGGACAAACAGAGCAGCCTGTTTCAGGGTGTCTTTTCTGTCCTCTCCAAATCATTTCTCAGGTTGAGAAAAGAGAAGGGCACAGCAGCCACCTCCCAGAACCTGGTCTCAGCAGAGCCAGTGGCCAAGCAAGGTCACTGCCCCTGCCCTGGAGCTTCGCTGAGTGCTCTTGTCTTGCTTCTCCAGCCCCCCTGCTCCCTGCACTCCAGGGTCCACTCTGCCCCTGTGACACTCAGTCCTGCTCTTTCCCACCAGCCCCTCAGCCCCAGCCCTTGCTGTTTCACACAGACCCGTGGCCTTTCTGCGTGCGCTCTTCCCTTCAGTAGAGCTGCCGAGTCAGGACGTCCACCCTTCTCCAGGGTGGCTTACTCTGGGATTCCGGCACCACCATCTGCCTGGTCCCTCTTCCTGCCCTCTCACACCCTTCCACGGACAGTGATCTGGCCGTCGGATCCCTCTGCTGTCCTACATGTGATGTCCCATTATGGCCACATAGCCTCTAGTGCTTCTGATTGTGACCTTGCCTCCAGTTTACCAGTGTCCACATCTAACCTTCCATTTCACCCTATCAACGTCCACTGGCCATGTGGATTTTCTCAATGCCTGGCAATGTAAATGAGCTGAGATGAGTCTCAGCCCACGGGGCTCCTGGGGCAGCCCGGTGTGAATGCGCCACATTGGCCCTCCTTACCTCCTCCAAATTCTTCTCGTGGCTCACGGCCACCTTGGCCCCTGTGGAATCACTCTTCAGGAGATCTTGCTTTGCCAGAACTTGCTTTTGGAAACTCAAGAACTTGCGGTACCTGTCGGCTTTGGTGATACCGGCCAGGTAGGAGCTGATGTACTGGTACTCGTCCAGGCCGGGGGCAGTCAGGGCACAGCTGCGGCTGGACCTCGCCTCTCGGTACCTCAGCACCTTCACCTCGGGCAGCCTGAGCTCCTCTCTCCTGCGCCCTCCGGGAGAGCCTTCGCCCCTGTCCGCCCTCTGCTCCCGCAGAGCCCTCCTGGAGGTGAAGTCCTCTCTGGAGGCCTGGGAGGCGGGCACCTGCGGGTTCAGGTACCTGAACAGCCGCGTGTTCCCGGTCTCGTCAGGAAGCAGAGCTGTGTTGATGGTGAAATGAGCCAAAGCGTCTTTCATCTTTGCCACGTTCCTGTTGGGCGGCTTTCCTGGTCCAGAAACGGCGTCCTCTTTTGGCCGGCTGGCACTGCACCAGTAGGGCAGCCCGGTCTCCGGCGGCCGGTAGAGCTTGCTGGGATTGAGGTGGCCCGAGGTGTAGCGGGAGACATCTTCCCTGTGTTCTCTCTGGAGTCTGTTCAGAAGCTTCCCCAGGTTGCACAGCGTCTTCACACCCGGGGTCTCGCAGTGCCGCCACTTCAGGTAAACTGTGCAGTGGGAACAACACGACAGGAAGTGTCACTCTCAGCTCCACAACGAAACAGCCTCGTGCATTAGCTGAGCTGGCACAGCCAGGCCCAGAAAGGGGGCTACAGAGATGCGGGAACGTGGTACCTGGCCTCGCCCTGCAGTCAAGGAACCTGTGCCCTGACTCAGGTGAGGCTGCAGAGGGCGCAGAGCTGCCCTGATGTGCAATCCCAGAGAGAGCCTGCCAGGCCCACAGAGGAAGGCAGAGTGTTTTAATTCAACAAAGATTTCTTATATTATTAGCAAAGGTTCTGGAAGGAAAGGCTAAAAATTGTAATTACAATTATCAAGATGATGCTTGAAGATGACTTCTTTAATGTGCGTCACATGACATGCCAGGGGACCCAGAAAGGAAAAAGAATGCTTTTTTCCCTAAAAGTCTGACACCCCACCACACCCCGAATGACTGACAGGCCACTCCTCCTCCTGATGCCACGAAGTAAAACCCATAGATGTGTGAACAGTCCACTGACTCCTTCCTCGCTCGCCCTCATGGGAGGGTTCCATTCAAGAACCTGGCCCAGGACGTACCTCATGGGAAATCCTAGTTTTTAGCCAGTTTCTAACTATGTGAGTGCAGAAATAGCAAATCATCTCTCTGAACCTTAGTTTCTTCCTCTGCAAAATCAAGAGAATCATCTGACCCAAAACAGTTGACTGACCTCCCAATGGAATCACTTTGGTAAAGAAAAAGAATAGATGCTCCAGCCTCCAGCCCATTCTTGTTAAAGGTCTATGACACTAACACTCTGACAGACCCTGAGTCGGCCCAGATTCGTCCCTTTAATATCTTCTCTCCCAACATGAGGAAAGAGGGTTTTTTTTTTTTGGAACTCTGTGTAGCCTGATGTCCTCAGAGCAGGGATGCTTAGGGAGATACAGGGGGGCCGAGGCAGCCAGGGCAAGATGGCGAGTGGGGGGGCTGGGCAGGGCCGGAACAGAGTCTGTCTCTCTCAGTAAACCTCCTCCTTGTTGCTACCTGTGTCCTGTTCAATTCTGTCCTGTTCTTCAATTCTTTGCTGAATTGAGACAAGGAACCCAGCACCCCCAGAGGGTAACACCACCACCTTGGAGATCCCTCAAGGAGTAACCAGGAACACATTCACTTGTAAGCTCCTTTACAAGTGACTCATCGCCATTGTGAGGAGGAACAGTGAGCCGTGTTGAGAGGGAGCCAGGTCCAGACAGCCAGCTGTGGTGCCGCTGGTCTCAGAACAGCCTTCCCCCAACACGGACCCCTCTACTCTTTGCCTGCCTATGCAAAGCGGGCAGGTGGGCACTTCCTGGGACCCAAACTACATGCTTCCCTCATCTGTGCCCAGCCTAGTCTAGAGCTTTGCCTGTAAAGTCAGGATGCATCAGGGTCTCTATTTTCACCCAAAAGAAGAAACAAGGGCAGGAGAAAACCAGGGGCAGCAACAGCTTCCCTGCTGCGTAACAAACGACCCCAGACCGCAGCCTCCACCATGCCCCAAGGAAGCTCCAGTCCTTCGGCAGAGCACCAGGCTGAGGCCTGGGCCCTGCATGGGCACATCTGGGGCTGAGGCTGAGGAGCCGGCCAGCTGAGGTCTTGAAGGGTCTGGGGGCAGAATCTGTTCCAGGCCGACTTTTCTTGTTGCCGGACTCTAATGCCGTGTGACTGTGGGACGAAGCCCCTGGATGCCGCCCACGTTCCTCAGCTCAGGCTCCCTGTCTGAGCAACTGCAGCCTCTCGCCCTCTGCTGTGACCAGCCTCTGAGCTCTGAGAGTCACAGGATGGGCATGGTCTCTTGAGGCTGGTAGTGCCTATGAGACACAGCAATTCCCAAAGCACTGTCCACAGACCTGGGGATGATGTGCGGTGTGAAGAGCAGGCAGCCAAGACACTATGGAGCACTTTAAAATTCTGCCCACCTCCAGGACAAGGCCAAGCCAGGACCCAGCCTGCCCCCGTGAGGGCCACTAGAGCTGGATATTGGAGCAAAGGCTGCCAGCAGTGGAGTTCCTGAGTAATCCCTATTGACCAGCGTGGTACTTCAAAGACACGGGTTATGGACAGATGAAATATTAACAAAACAATGTTTCACCGTCATTCATCAGAGGCACTGACTCAAAAAGCAGGGGAGACATGCCCCATCAGCTCCCTGGGAAATGGGGAGGGAGGCCACTTAAATGTAGCCATTATCCTCCCTTCAGTTTATCCAGAAATTTTCAGAAAGGATTGGAAGCCTCTAGCTGATCAGCACCATCACCTTCCTACTTAGCACATGTTTTGAGGGGACTGCGGGAAGACTTGAAGAAGCCAGGTTCCATGGCTGGCTGACACGTTCGTACACCATTTACCATGCACTCCATCCTGGCCCTGAATATCACAATACCATCCTTACTGAAAACATTGTCTTTGCACACCCTGGACAGCAAAATCCAAAAGTGTAAAATACTCACCACAAAGTGAGTGTTTTACAGATGATCTGAAAACAGGTAGAGACTTTTTGAATGTGTATTAATTAGGAAAATACAGTAGTAGGCGTTTAGATAAAGTTTAGATTTATCTAAAATATTTAAATGTCTAAAATATTTAAATGTCTAAAATATTTAAATATTTTAGATAAATATTTAGATTCCATAAATATTTCAACAATTTAGCAGCTAACATTTTTAGACACAGTGTCTGTGTTTTGTTTAGAAATTCAGCTTACACTTCAAGGTAGAGACAATAGGTCCTCAAAGTCACCGTCATAACAAATCACTGCCCATGTTGTCTGGCCTCTGTGAACCCTGGGATCCATGGACATTCTCACTGGTCTCTTCCAAAAACGTCCTATTCCCTCCACCCTACACCTAGGAAACATCCTAGGGAACAAGTTAGTGGAAATAATTCAGAGAATTCTGGAGAACTTGACCTTGCAGGCCTAGCCAAGGAGCCTCAGGGGACAGCAGGCAGTAGGGCCTCTCCTGTGCCCTGTGTGCTCTGAATTCCTTAAAGAACCTGTACAGGCTGCTTGACCTTTCCCAAACCCCAGACAGCACTCCAAATGTGACCTGGACACTCTACCTTTACACATGGGTCTGCAATCATTTTGACAAGTTCTCAAGGGAAGGAACTTTATTTGCATTAGAATCTTCAGAAAAAGTGAGCAGCCACTGCTTTATTTAATCAATGTGGAAAAGAAGTACTGTAGCATTTTATGTAATATGAAAACCTACAGCGTGCCACACAATGTACTGTATGCTTCAGAAAACGAAGTCCTACAGCAGTCCTGCAGGGTGGGACACAGCTGTGAGTGGTGGGAAGCAGAGAAGCCCCAGGAGAGAACAGGTCCACTGGGAAGAGAGGGAGAGTGAGCAGACCTCACACGCGCTCTTGGCTGGCCAGGTGGGAGAGGCTGAAGAATGGCGACCTCCAGACTCCAGGCTCACAGCAAGGGACTTTGCAGATTTAATTTAGGGGATGGGTCTTAAAATAGATTGTCCAAGATCATCTGGGTGGGCCCATCCTAATCACACAAGCCCCTAAAATCAGAGCATTTTCTCTGGCTGGAGTCACAAGAGAGAGGGGTCTGGAAGAGACCTCAGAGATTCCAAGAAGAGGGCAGGACTCTGGGGAGAGGGCCCTACGGGATGGAGGGAAGGCAGCCACTGAGCAGCTGTGGAATGCCACATGGTGGAGGGCCTGGGGGAATTCTTCCCCAGGGATCAGAGAGGCGCATACCCTGCAGCACCTTGATGTCAGCAGAGAGACCCTGAGCAGAGGCCCACCCAGCTCATGCAGACCTGCAACCACAGAATGCAGATCTTAAATCAGGCTGTTTTAAGTCACTGCGTTTGGGGGAATTTGTTACAGCAGGAGAACACAGTGCAGAAGCCAGGCTCGGCTGTGTCCATGTTTGGTAAGCTGCAACGGCAGGCGGGGGAAGCAGACACGAGGAACAGAATCAGGGAGAGCAGGCTGCAGTGGGGCTCCAAGGTGCATCGCCCCAGGGCCACGGCCGTGGGCAAGGAGCAAGGCCTCCCAGCCTCCCGAGGGTTGGGGAGGAAGGCCGGAGTTTCTTTATTTTTACCTTAAAAAAAAAATCGGACCTCAAAGGCTGGAAGCTTCCGTTTGACATTACGGCTAGAGAGTGGCACGCTGTGCCCTCGGTCAGTGCTTGGAGGTGGTGTCGTTATGATCCCCTCCACAGGTGAGGGTGCTGGGCACAGATACTGAAATAATGCACAACAAACGTCCAGAGGGCCAGCTGCCCCACCCTCAAAACTGCCAAGTTCCTTTCACAGAAATAAAATGTCCTTTAAAATACTGTGTAACTCAGACTGCTCAATCCAACCTGCTTTCTGCCCCCCTGACTTTATCTGTCTGTTTGCATGAGCCGCTGTGGTGGGCACGAGGGTGTCGGTTCAGAAGACCAGGTGTGCAGGAGGGATGTCCATCCTGGAAGCCCCTGACCCCACTTGTTTTAGTCAGCTTTCTCGCGGCTGCGACTTCAAGACCTGAGCAGCACGCTGACGCACAGGAAAGGTTTATTTGGGGGCTCGTGGTCTCAGAGGTCTAAGTCTATGGACAGCCAGTTCCATTCTTCAGGGCTCCAGGTGAGGCAGGACATCACAGCAGAAGAGTGTGGCAGAGGGAAGCAGCTCACTTGGTGAACAGGAAGCAGAGAGAGGGCGCCACTCGCCAGACACAAATATATACCCAAAGCCACTCCTCCAATGAACCACCCCCTCCAGCCACACCCCACCTGCCTCCAGTTACCACTCAGTCAATCCCAGCAGGGATTAATCCACTGATTAGGTTACAGATATAACCCAATCATCTCCCCTCCAAACCTTCTTGCATTATCTCACACATGAGCTTTTGGGGGACACCATATCTAAACCATAACACCACCTTCCTGGCAAGAAGGAGCCCGAGAGGGTGGGGCATTTCCCACGGGGTGGACAGGGCCATACTCAGGGTGGCAACATGCACAGGAAGTGTCCTGGAGTCCAGCTTTTTAAAAAAGGAGTGCTCTGGGCTAGCATCTGGAAGTCTGTCCCGCCATCCCTCCTCCTCCTTGTCTCCCAGACAGGCCAGTGTGCCTGCACACGCACTCACAGGCCTGCCTCTTTCTGCCTGTCATTGGATCTGAGAAGACAACGCGTCTCTGAATCCGACTCCAGCCCCCGTGCCAGTGATCCTGTAGCTGATTTGCAGCCACAAGAGAGGCTTGACTTTTCAAAACAAGTTCAGAGAAACTGGGTTTCTGGCACCCTCCAGGCAAACATCAGAAGACACACACACTCGATGTCCACTTACATTCTGGCTCCAAATCCTCAGCCATGATCCCCCTCACCAGTGCCTCTGGCCCTGGAGTTGCTATGGGAAAGGTCAACATTCCAGGCCCCGCCCCCACTGCAGACCTCCGCGGCCAGCCACCAGGGGGCGCCTGCCCAGGATCCCCGCCCCACCCTCTGCTGTGCTTCTGACTTTAATGGGGGCAGCAGGTGTTTGCTGGTTTGCCTGCCTTTCTTAAATGAAACCATCAAAAATGTCCTTGCACTTTTTAATTCCTCCCCCAAACCTGGGGTAGGTCAGGTGCCTGGCTGCTGTTTGGGCTCCAACCCCTCCACTGTACCCAGAACTCCAGTGCAGGCTGGGTCAGGCCCTGCGTGGTCATGGGTGTCATTATGTAGTGTTGTTTCAGTCAGATTTTTGCTGCTGTGACCAAAAGACCATAAGATGAAGAAAAGGGGCTTTTATTTGGGGGCTCACAGTTTAGAGGCCTCAGTCTACAGGAGGCTGGCTCCACTCCTTGGAGTTCGAGGTGAGACAAAGTATCATGGTGAAGGGTGTGGTGGAGGGAAGTGGCTCAGGACATGGCACATTGCACCAGGAAGCAGAGAGACCGCTTCTCACCCCACAGAATACAAAGCCCATAGGCGCCCCCAGTGACCCTCCTCCAGCCACCCCACTGCCTACAAGTACCATCCAGTTAATCCCTATCAGGTTACCAATTGGGTTAATTCTCAAAACCAAACATTTCACCTCTAAACCTTTCATTGTCTCAGAGATGAGCTTTTGGGGGACACCTCACATCTAAACTATAACAAGTGTGATTATCCATGGATGTCCAGGCAAGGAATTGAGGTTCCTTGGTGAAGCGACTTGCCCAGGATCAGTTAACCAGGAGTGGAGGTTGTAAACACCCATGTTCTACCACAAAATGTGTGCTTTTCCCCAGGTTAGCCCAGGTGGGGGAGCGTGATTTTCCTCAGGTTAGCTCAACGTGCTGGAGGAGGGAAAGCAAAAGCTCCTCTTCACACTTTGAAAAGTGTGACTTAAATATTTTTCATCCAGAAAGAGTTAGTCTGTAGGGAGATGGTGACTCTCCTTGCTCTTAGAGGTCACTTTACAGCCAGCCCCATTCCTAGGCTGTGATGAGAGTGCTCGCATCCCAGGGCTGTGAGAGCAGAACCAGGCAGGGCTAGGCAAGTTTAGGCACCTGATTCTTGTTTGTTTCGTGGACTTTGATGCTCATCAGGAACTTTAAATGAGAATGTTCTGGAAACCATAAACCTGTAAGACCATCACCTGCTCACAGGGCTCCAAACGAGGTGTAATTTAATGTGTGGGGAAAGTTTCCTGATCTTCTCTCTAGTGCCTGCCCTAGGTTGGCATCCAACCACTGTGGAAATGCAGGTCTGAGAAGACCACTTTGCACAGGTGCATCTAAGTTTTGGCCTGGGTGCCCCTGGCAGTTCCACCTTCAGCTCACTACAAAGTACGGCCCATTTAGGGCTTTGAGTGGCAGAGCACTTTAGCAAACTGGCTGCCCTTTGAGCCATTGCTCCCACCCTGCGTGGGCACAGCTCACAGAAAGGCCTTCCCTCATCGGCCCCTCCAGTCTGCAGGTGGGGAGAGGGGATGAGGGACTCTGCGCCCTGGGAAGCCAGAGTGTGGCCCAGGAGAGCTGCTCCCCTCCAGGGTTCAGCCCGTGCTGCCCGCACACCCGTTTCTTGGCATAAAACTGGATTTGGCTAATTTTACCTGAAATTGCCCTCCTGGATTGGATAAGAAAGAACATAATTGTTTTCAGGGCCTAGACTCCTCCTAAGTGGCCATCTCTGGTGGCAGGATTATTCCTCCTGGAGGCACTCCCGATCAGAAGTCAGTGGTCAGTGGTCAGACCAGCATCAGGCCGTGGACTCCCCCTGCGGCTCTCCCACTGCTCAGTGGTTCCTGGGAGTTGGGGGCAGCCCTGCTCCACTTAGCTTTCTGTGCCAAGAGCTGGTGTGCCCGTCCCGCCCCGGGCTTCCTGGAGGCCAGGCTCCATCCAGCGGGCCCTGTGGGAAAGGCAAAATGGCCCTAGGGACGGCTTTTCCAGCTGTTGGAATTTGTTGTGCGCCCCAAAGGAAACGATTAAGAGCGACAAGAGGGAGGCCACAGAATGCGAGAAAATCCTGGCTCGCTGCTCCTCAGAAGCGGGGTTAATGTCCAAAATATTTAAAGAACTCAAAAAGCCTAACACCAAAATAAAGTAAAATAAAATAAAATAATCTGATTGACAAATGGGCAAAAGAACTAAACAGACATTTCTCAAAAAAAGAAACACAAATAGCCAACAAATATATGAAAAAATGTTCAATATCTCTGGCCATCAGGGAAATGCAGATCAAAACTACACTGAGATTTCACCTCGCTCCAGCCAGAATGGCAATTATTAAGAATACAAATAATAATAAATGTTGGCAAGGATGTGGGGGAAAAGGTTCACTCATGCATTGCTGGTGGGACTGCAAATTAGTATGATGACTCTGGAAAGCAGTGTGGAGGGTTCTCAGTAAACTGGGAAGGGAACCGCTATATAACCCAGCAACCCCACTCCTTGGTATTTATCCAAATGAACAAAATCAGCACACTATTGGAATATAGGCACATCAATGGTTTTTTTTTTAATTTTTTTTTTTTGTAGATGGACACCATGTCTTTATTTTATCGCTCTGTATGTGGTGCTGAGGATCGAACCCAGGGCCTCACGCATGCGAGGCAAGCGCTCTACTGCTGAGCCACAATCCCAGCCCACATCAATGTTTATAGCAGTGCAAGTCACAATATCCAAACTATGTCACCCGTCCAGGCACCTGTCAGAGGATGAATAGAGTAAGAAAATGTGGTGTATATACACAAGGGAGTTTCACTCAGTTATAAAGAAGAGTGAAATTATGGCATTTGCCACTAAATGGCTGAAAATGGAGAACATTATGGTAAATGAAATAAGCCAGACTCAAAAAATCAAGAGCTGAATGTTTTCTCCCATGTGCAAAAGCTAGAGCAAAATAAGAGGGAGAGTAGTGGTGGGTATCACAAAGGTATCAGGAAGGTCAGTGGAGAGAGAGACCTAGAGGGCGAGAGGAGATGGGACCAGGGAGGAAATGCGGACAGAATTCAACAAAATCACACGATGTGCATGTGTAAATATAACAGTTTTCCACCTTCATGTATAACTATAGAGCCCCAATCAAAAATTATGAGTGACAGGAAGAGCAGAAGAGCAGAGGAAGGAGGGGAGGAAAGGGGAAGATACTGGGGGACTGAAAAGGAGTAAAAAAAAATTCCATGCACTATGATTTTGTCAAAATGAACCCAGTTATTATGCATAACCATAATGCTCTAACAAAAGAAAACACAAACACAAAAAAGAATTTGTTGAACACATGAACAAATTTTCCACGTTTTTTTTGTGGTTGGGGATGGAACCCAGGACCTTGCACATGCCAGACAGATGATCCACTCCTGAGCTACATGGCCCATCCTGCAAAAACTTTTAAAGACATCTTCATGCTTCAGAAGCCGTGGATAAATAGAATGCTAAGTTTAGAAAATTTCAGAAGGCATGAAAATCCAAATTCTCTGGCCTGGCAGGAGCAGGGGGAGGGCTGATGGTAGAGGTGGGTGGCAGGGCAGGAGCAGGAGGGAGTTCCATTCTGGTCCTAACACAGCAAGGAGTTCTGGAAATTTCTAGCAGGAGCTAAGGTAGCGTCAGTCTCCATGGTGGACCCATGATTCTGTGGCTACTGTTGCCCAGGGCCGGTGGGGGCAGGGTGAATGCTAAAGAGGGTCCCCTTCTGTGCACTTCAGCAGGGACCTCCCCACTCCTCCCCCTCCCTGCCCACCTCCCCCCAGCCCCGTTCTCCCAGATGCAGTGCAAGGAGAGCCTGCATTCACCTGAGGCCCCAGATCACCCAGGTTCTGGAATCCCTGGCCCCCTGTCTGGTCTCTCTCTGCCTCTCCCTCTCTCCTCATCGTCCATCTTTGTTTTTCTATCAGAACACATCCAATCAGAAAATAAATGTGCCTTTGTTTTTCTCCTGCGTGGCCTCCACGCCTCTAACATCTCTCTGAAGCATTTACTCACACAAAAGATTTTACCCTGAGGGCTGGGGTGTAGCTCAGTGGTAGAGCACTCCGCCTGTCCTGTGCAAGGCCCTGGGTTCCAACCTTAGTGCTCCAAAAAAAACAAAAAAGAAAAGAAAAGAAAAATATTTTGTCCCAAATGGACAGCATCTAAGCATGTGGTCTGTCTGCAAGGAGAACAAACGCTAAGTTCCCTGCCCTGCCTGCCCACAGGTAGGGCCTCCTGTGCTACACCTACCTGCCCACAGGTGAGCCATTTCCACTTACCTCAGGCCTTCTCAGATGTGGCCCATGTTGGGCCCTAAATGTGATTTTCTGCAAATAATTTTAAGTAACATTTGAGAATGAAACCACCATAAGACTTAAAAAGTTGAAAGATGGATGAAAATAATGCAGAAAGAATCCCGCTTGGGACGCTGCTCCCCGCGTACTCCCCAAGGCGCCTCTGCCTCCTAAGAGTAAAGCAAACTTTCAGCTACATTTGTACTTGAGAAACAGCCCTTTCCTTTCAGAACGTTATCAGCACCCACGCGTGTTTGCACAGGCCCCACTGAAGTGTTTTCTTAACTGGGAAAATTTGGTTCTTGGGTCAGGCTGGAAGAGGACTCTCAGTGAGAGGGACTGAGAGGGGTGGGTGAGTAAAGCAAGGGCCTGGCCTGTCCAGGTGTCCTCCAGACCCTGGGGACTCTCTTCTTCCCACAGACAGTGTGTATCTCCATAAGAAGTGCACAGCTGCGCCTCTGTTCCTTCTCTGATCAGGTGGCCCCAGGTCTCCACTGCTCCCCCCACTGGGCTTTCTTTTTCTTAAAAACACACCTTGTGTCACCACTTTTCAAGAAAGGAGTTGGTGTCGTCGTCACTTCCCAAAGAGCCTGATGAATTTATTCCTTTGTTTTACTCTGAATATTGTTATTGATGTACAGATTTTTTATTTACTCAAAGCAATATCATCAATTGGAGTCATTGCTCTTTTTAATCCGTTTTTGAGCTGTATATAGCATATAATGAAATGCATCCTTGTAGAAGTGGGCAGTTAGTGGCATATGGCACGGTCAGTCTTGTGCAGCTGTCACCACCCTGGTCCCAGGACACCTTCACCACCACAGGAAGAATTGTGTACCCTGGTCTTCCTGCCCAGCCCCTGGGAAACACGAGTCTACTCCTGTGTCTCGTGGGCATTCCTACCATGGCCATTTCACACAGAATTTCTCCCCGTTCCCATCAACACTGGCTGTCCAGCATTTCTATTCTAGCCATCCTCGTGGGTGCATTCCCATCCTTGTGGATCCCTGAGCTTTTGATTGACATTTCCCTAATAACTGATGATGTTGGGCACTTTTTTCAGGTGGTCACTGGCCACTTATGCATACTTTTTGAAGAATGTTAATTCAAATCCTTTGTCCATTTTTAATGGGCTCATTTGTCTTTTTATTGAGTTGTAAGGTTCTATATTTTGGACACACACCTTTTAACTTATATGTGATTTGTGGGTGTTTTCGTCCAGTCTGTGGGGTGTCTTTTCACTTTCTTCATAGAATCCTTTGAAGCATAAAGATTTTTAATTTTAATTTTAATGAGATTTGCTGATTTTTTTTTCATTGTACATAGTTCTGGTATCATAACGGAGAAGCTCTCGCCTTCCCCAGCATGAGTCTGATCAAGTTTCAGCTGAGGCGCCATCTTATTGGCGGTGCCTGCTGCTCCCAATTTCTCCTGTCCTCACCCCATTTTTCTTGCTGCAGTTGTCACCATGTGACATTACATTCTCACTGGCTTCTACGCTCACCTCCCTCTTTCCCAAACGAGAATGCACGCTCCCTGACTGCTGGCCAGTGGTGGCTGTTACTCAAGCTCAGATGCCCAACATCTATAAGGGACTCTGGCTTGTGCAGCTGGAGCACAGGCATGGGGCCAGGAAATAGGGTAGCAGTTCTGTGGAGCATATTAGAGGAATGCAAAAACAAAAAACCAAACAAACAAACAAAAGTACAGGAAAAATATCAAGATCAGCTATCCAAGAAGGACTCTTGAGTTAGAACATATTCTGCAAATAACGGAGTCCTGATAGAAGATGGTAACACTCCTGGTGTGATATTTAATCTTTTGTTTCAACTTGTTTGGGACATGAGGTGCCCAGATATGTGGCTCAACATTATTTTGGATGTGTCTGTGGGGTGTTTCTAGAGGAGATGAATGATTGGAAAGGTGTTGTCTTAGCTTGGACTCATCACAAAATACCATAAACTGAGTGGCTTATTGACAAAAAAAACATCTTTCTCACAGGTCTGGAGGTAAGAAATCAGAGACCAGGGAGCCCTCATAGTTTAGTTCTGGGCTGCAGATGTGTGACTTCTTGATCTTTCCAGCCTGCTCTTACAAGGCACTGATGAAGTGGATTCCCAGCCTCTGCTGCTGTAGTTGCTGGTGGGGTTACAGCCCTCTGACTGCAGGAAACACCCCCAGCACTAGGGCCGGACTGGATTCAGCAGGCAGAGGCGGTGGGGTCTAACTGTGTTTGCAGCACTCTAGTGTTGGAGCAGACCTCAGCCACCTGCCAGGATTTCTTGATGGATTCTTGTCCCATGAATTCAAAGAATAAAACCCATGGGCCAGGAGGGCGAAAGAAAGGGAACAGAGCTTGAGTGAGAAGACGGCAAACAGGTCTCACCTAGCAAAAGGACCTGAGCAGGTTGCCCACCAGGTGCGCTAGTCTAGGGGTTCATATGGCTACCGCGTAGGGTCTTGGGTCACTGTCTATGCTAAACATAGTGCAGAGACAGTGCTACGGCCATTGGCCCAGCCCTGGCCTCCTGATTGGTGTGCCCTTCAGCCTGGAGCGGCCTCCTTCAGAGCCATCTCACTTCCCTTTTCTTGCTGCTCCTGGCAAAGGAGTTGGCTGGAATGTTTGGAGTGTTTCTATGGGTTAGTTTTATGAAGTAGCCTTTACATTTAGAGAAACCCTTGGGGGGCCCTCTGCGGCCTCCGTTTTTCCTATCTATCTTTGATGCCATTCACAGAGGCACCCTTCTCAGGCCTAATTACCTCCCAAACGCCCACCTCCAAGCACTGTCTCATGGCGGGGCTTCGGCTCAGTGTTAGAGTGCTTGCCTAGCACTTGTGAAGTCCTGGGTTTGATCCACAGGACTGCAAAAAGGAAAAAAAGTGTCACTGGGGCCTAGATGTCCATGAGATGGTGGGAGAGAGCTCAGTGATTGCTGATTGACTAACCGGGTTCCCTCTCACACCTGGGTGGCCTCACCCAAGGGCCTGGAGCCTGAATACAACAGGAGGAGCAGCCAGAGTTGGTTTTCTCTGCCTGACTATGGCCTCCAGAGCTGTGCTCCTGCCTCATTCTCCTGCCTCGGGCTGAGACCTGCACCCCAGCCTCAGGCCTTCGCCCCTGACTCAACACCATTGACTCTGTAGGTCTGGGCTCTGGTCTCAGAGCCACACCGCCAGCTTCCTGCGTCTCCAGTTTGCAGATGGCAGGCCATGGACTTCTCGTCCTTTGTGTTCAGGGTCAGCTCCTTGCCACTTCTCTCTCTCCTCCCACCTCCCTCTGCCCTAAATGCACAGGTTGGTTCTGTTCCTCTAGAACCCAAATACACCTGCAGATGAGGTGGGCCCATGAATTTTAATGAGGGCTTTAAATCGTTGAACAGGTGTAGCATTTCCCTTCTGAAAGAAAAGCAACTCCCAAATTTAGCAATTCCCTTAGTGACAATTAGCTGATCACAGCACCTCACGGATGGATGATGCCGTGGTGCACATCCTCACCTCAGCTCTGGAGTCAATTCCATGTCACTTTCAATCATTGCACAGGGAGGGATGGCCCCACTTGACTCTCACAAGGTACATGTTAAAGAAATCTCTCAGCTATTAGATGTAGGACCCAGAATGTGCCAGCTCAGAACGCCAAATGCACACTTACTGGCTCTGAATGCAAATGGGAAAAGTGTAGCTACTTTCTAAAAGGGCATTTAATTGCCTAATGCGCTCATTTGTCTACAGCAGGAAGCCTAACTCAGTCCTGCGGGCAAGTTCTGCCCCGTGCCCCGCCCCCTGAAGTCAACTCAGGCTGCAAGTCGATCAAAGCTTCCTCCCTACAATCGAAACTCCCCCGCTCCCAGTCCTAGGACAACTGGGGTGCTGGGTGGGAGCTTCAGTGTGGGCCCCTGTGCTCTTGGTGGGCCTGCCTCTGCCATCTGTCCCAGAGATGTTCTCTGAGTGACTGCTCTTCAGGGGGCTGCTGAGGTGATGCACACCTGGTGGCAGGTGTGACCTGCCACCACATGAGCTGTGTCCTCATGCCATGGCCCCACGAGCAGCCTGGAGGAGCGAGTCACCGCCTGCTTAGCTTTGCCCTCTGGTCACGGTAACCCAGAGGTGGGACTTCATCTGTGGGGTGTGCCGCACCCTCTGACAGATCCTGGGGGTTTTCTCCCTGCCCCCAGCTGCCCCTGGGGTTCTCGCCCTGTGGGGGAGAGCAGCCTTGGGCCTCCTTTGGGAGATGGCAGGTTGACCCCGCCAGTTGCTGTTTTCCTCCTATTTCTTCCTTCCCTAGTTCAGGTAGCCCTCACTACTAGGGGCTTTAAAAGTGTCCTGGAAATATCTTGCTTAAACCAGATTGCTGGCTGATACATACCCAGAAAAGCTTTTCTCTCAAGCCTCCATGTACTGTGAATTTCCAAATCTCAATTTTTTTATTTTTATTTTTCTGGCACCAGGGATTGAACTCAGGGGCACTTGGCCACTAGGGTCTGGGGGTCTGGCAGTGTCTTCTAGAACCTTTTATCTTCCCTGCAGTCTCTCTCCTTGGTAGTCAGGAGAAAGTCCTCAGTCCTATTTTGTATTTTATGTAGAGACAGGGTCTCACTGAGTTGCTTAGTGCCGTGCCGATGCTGAGGCTGGCTTTGAACTGGTGATCCTCCTGCCTCAGCCACTGGGATTACAGGCATGCGTCACTGCACCTGGCGCAAATCTCATTTTGAAAGTGAGAACTAGCACTCTTTGCTCCTTTCCCTCAGGAGGAAGCCTGCCTGTCACAGGAGAGGGTCTCCAAGGTAAGAGGTGACTTGGTGTCTTAAGAAGTTGGTGGGACTGGAATGGGTGGTGTAGTTACTGCAGTGGGCTTGTGAACAGAGGTGAGCCCCATGTGACTGCAAGGGGCATCTTTCTGAGCAACAGCTCTACCTAATTAGTAATACCTATCAAAAAGGCAAGACATCACCTGAATACAATTACCTGCTAAGAATGTGGAAGTTGCTATTTCAAATAAACCCCGATTTCTTAGCCATTTTCCCTTTGCTCCTTGGTATCCTCAGGGAAAGTCCCTCTCTGCTGGGACCTTTGGAAGCCATGTGCAGGTATGTGGGAAGAGGGGGCTGGAGAGCTGGAAGAACAAGCTGCTTTGGTTTCCATCTTGTCAAGCTTGGTTTCTTCTGGTGAGAGCTGTACCGACTGAGCATAATTTGGAAAACTTCAAAAAATTGTCTTGCAAATGTGAGATTGTCCTGTCTTTAAATGCAAGGGTTCCCTTTGAACTTTCAGCTATTGATCATGAAAGTAATAACTGTGCAAAAGCTCAGGTGCTGGGAAGCAATGGCAGTGACCAAAGCCTTCAGTGAGATGAAGTCACACCCGTGTGTGCAGAAGCATCCTGTCACATCCGTGTGTGCAGAAGCATCCTGTCCGGCTTCCAACTCGCAGCCTCCCTCCCCTGCATCCCTTCCTTCCAATGTTAAGTGCCCAAGAAATACTGGCTGAATAAATGTTTCAAAGTGCTGCTGTTCAGATCCTTGTGTTAGGAAATAGATACAAAGGAGAAATATTACTCTTCTGCAGTTGACAGAACATCAAATATATGTGTAACTAAGATGAGGACTCAGACTCAAATCAACTTCACAAAGCATCCATCAGTAATTTAATTGCCAAATAATTGTATGGGTATATTGGCTCATGAGATTCATTTTAACACAGGAAACATTTTATTCAGGTCCATTGGAAATGACTACTTACCGAAAATTCTGTCTCCACTCTGCACCGTGCCATGCCTGTGGAAGGCCTGCCCTTAGGAAGTTTGGGTTGGGGAAGAAGCCCCCTTTTGAGGGGGGAAGCCCCCTTTGGGTTGGGGAAGAAGTCCCTTTTGAGGGCTACCTCGTTTGCCTTTGAATTCACCAAGCTCTGGACATTCATATTTAACAATGTGGTGTCTATTCCAGTCATCTTTGACTCCCAAATTCAGCTCTGGAATGTTTAAGGTTAGGGAGGGTTCTGGGGATATAATTAAATTTTAACTGTTTGGTCTTAAATATTTACCATTTGCCTGCTCACCTGATCGTAAGCAGAGATAGCCAAAATAAAAACACCATTTCCTTAAGCAAAGCTTTAAAGATAAAACCACTACTGCATTTATCACTGTTTCAGATTCTGTGAGGTTCTAGTCTGAAAAATGTTTTTGCCTAGACTCACACACAAACACTCATTGTGTGGTCACCGTGTGCTTCCCGCCCAGCCTCCCTCGACATGACAGTGCATCCCTAGTGACTGTGCATGCGTGAAGTGGCTGGAAGTTTCCATGGTCAGGGAAGCTCTCTGGGGAGCACTGGGTCAGCACTTAAGTGTCCTGAGCTTTGCAATCAGAAGCAGTCATCCTGAAAACCAGTCTCCTCAGCTAGCTTTTGAAACTTTAAAATCATACAACGGAACCAGTGAATCATCTCATGAAATCTAGCCTTTTAGGTTGGCTCATCTTTTCTGCTGGAAAGTGGCTGAAGCCAGCACAGCACATTAGTTCACCGTGGACATGGTCCTCCAGATGAATGAGGCCTGCGTTCTTCAAAGGCACTTTCGGGAGATGTCTCATATCCTCCCCACAAAAGAGAGCGAATGATAAAACATGAAAGATGATGTTTTAAAAACTGTATTCAATTATTCACACCAAATATGAACATTTCTAAATATATTTCATGTATCATACATATATATACTTTATATGTATAATTACATATCGACAAAAGATTTCTTGCAGCTCTAAGCATGTAAGTAAAACAAGGCTAGATTTTGCCATATAACACCCATATATGCATATACACTGGCTGTTTGAATTAGGAATTTATTTACACCTTGCCTAGGTTATAATAAATGATTATTGTTCTATTATACAAACATAACAAGTAAGATTATTTTAAAATACAAAGACTGAAAATGAATACATGAAAAAATTACACACATGTACAGTATTTATAATTTATAAATGCAAAGTTAAGATCTCTTTAAATTATTGCACTTAGGCATTTTACAAAGATTTTTATGTCATACATATAAAATCATTTTTGGAAATTACTAACTCATCAACTACAGTAAGGTTGGATATTGTTAACTTGGAATTTTTTCCCCTTCCAAGAGAGCCTGGTAAGGCTTTGGCCAGAGCTGTGCCTGCAGGTAGTCAGCTTGTCAAGGGCCTGGCGCTGGTGGCACAGACCCTGGCTGTGCTCCCGTAGGTCCTGGTCAGCAGGAACCTGTCACAGTGCATTCCTAGATGCCTGGCTAGGTGTGGGTACAGCATCTCTTTTGCGCATATGTCCATGTAGAGAAAGTCACCTTTTCTTCTCAGAAAGAATCAAGATGCTGCATTTGTACAAATTTTGGTAACTTTCACAGTGTTTTAGGCAAGCACATAATTTCAAACATAGGAACATTGTTTGGAAATTAGAAATACCTTCTACTGGTGAATCTACTGTACTTTCAATCTGCACACTAAATGGATAGGCAGCATATACACCATACAACAGGTCACGTGGAAAAAATATTCCCAACTGTCATTTATGTTGGGTATTTGAGCTACAGCAGAGAACTGGGTTATCAGGGTGACCTAAGAAAAAAACAGGGTGCAACACCCATGACAGGATGATATCTTAGGTGACCTGAATAGTAAATAATACAGTTTTGAAACTTAATTTTCATCAGGAATCAAAACATTTCACTCAAACTTCTGCAAATATATAGTGCCTCAAAATTATTAGCTGAAGTATATGCCCTGACTTCCCTACTTGGTCCTTTGATGACAGTATTCTGGGCCCTCAGAGCCAGGCCCAGGTATGCACGCTTCAGTTACACTTTCTCATACTTGCAGGAAAGAGCAGGCAGACTTCACAACTCAAAAAGCACTGTGTCTGCAGTGAGGTGAAGAGAAAACTTAGGTGCCTACCATGGTGCTTCTTTGGATTAAGTGTTTTTTTCTTGAGTAATAATATGTCTTTCTCTTTGTTCCATCTTCTTAATCTGGAACAAGAACACTGTTGAAATTTTTTCTCTTTTTTTGCTATTTTTTTTTTTTTTATCACATAAAATGTATCCAATGCATTAGGCAACCAACCTATCCATTTTTTTTTTTTTTAAGACAACAAAAACCACATGTACTACACCGGGTACCACTAATTTAAACTTAGTATAAATGTGTAAAAAAAGTGAGCGAAATATGCATCAGGTTAATACTTACACATGTGTGAAACTCTAACAGCCATGCGCTAAATGTGAGGAACTGACTGATAGCATATGCAGCCAACTCAAGTTGTCTAGTGATTGATAAGCCAACACTTGCAGTAGAAGGGATCCACTAAAGTGACTAAAACAAGAGTCTTTGAGAATCACAACCTAAATAAAATCAGCCAAGTGTAAAAATCAGACACATTGGAAATATATAGAGAAGTGATTTTCAAAATTGAAATCATGCTTATGTACCTGCAAACCAACAAAACCACATCATAAGCAGTGTCAGTTCTTGGATGTTTTTTCAGTAAAGACAACCTGAGCTGTTAATTGGTTGCAGTCACCAGGGTGTATGTCAAGCAAGCCAAAGAAAGGACAGGAATCTGATGAGGAGAGAATGGTCCTGTTCACTCAGCTTGATCAAATTAACCAGGGATGTGGCCCTTTAAGTGCTTTCAATTATACTTAAGCAAAAAGAAAAAAAGAAGAAAAAATAAATAAAAAGCCCAAAAAACAAACTAATGACCAGTACAGAGGAAGTAAAACTGCAGTGTTTAAAGTCCAGGCACAGGCCAAGGCATTGGGAATAACTTAGGACTGTTAGAGCTCAAGCCTTGACTTTGAATTGAAAGACCAGAAACACACCATAGCAAACTAAAAACCCAGGTATCTAAGGATTTGTGGATCTCTGCATGTCCTGTGTAAACATGCTTGGTATAAAATTTTAAAAAAATAAGCTTTTTAAAACATGCTAAAAAGAGGAAACCTATGCTGAACAAATCTAGTTTCAGAGAGACTCTGCTCCTATGGCTGTGAGCACAAGTCCCTTGGAATGCCACTGGGAGGGTCCCCATGAGGAGGAGCCAGAATGGAGCCTCCTGGCTGGAATCTCAGCGGTCTGCTTCCCCAGGTCAGTCTCTCAGACTCGTGTTAGCAGTAACTAAAGCTGGGGCATGAGATACAGGGATCCCTGTCTTGGGAAAAGGAACATGTTTGTTAGCTAGTTATGCCCACTGCATTCCTTTTTAGTTTTCCTTATTAATTAATTCATCAAGTCAACTACTAATTAATAAGATGCTTGCATTTTTGTAGGATTTTATACTGCTCCCAGAGTTCGACGATTCATGTTGTTATGGGCATACGTTTGTTTCCAAGAGGATTTCTGGTTAAAAAAAATGTTCACTAAGTCTGGAAAGACAATGGAATAGTTGCATTACCCATTAATAATCAACATAAACAATTTTTAAATTTCTACAAACTGGACATCCTACATTAGTTGCAGCTGCTTACTGAATTTATATCAGGGAAAATCCAGCCTACTATAAAATACCACCTTAATTTGGCATTACAAACCGTCTGCCTGGCTTCTGGTATCACACTGTCCTCGTAAGAAATGATCTGAGAAAAAGATGAGACACAGAACTCTAAAGTTTGTCTGCTAAACTTATTTACCAAATGCAAAAGATGCTCCTGACCGCATGTTTTCCAAAATGAATTATTAACTAAATATCATTGCATCCTGGTCTCCTTTTGGATCAATCAACGCTTCCTAAATCATCCTCACACGTGGCAGAAGTAAGGGAAACACTTTGTTCAAGCTGTGCTTCTATTATGACCAGACTGCACAAGCAAGGGACCACCCAACACACACACAAAGGATTCAAAGTAGAATCATACAATACAATACACTTGGCCATATCAAATTAAAAGAATTTTCTGTGATCAGATCATCTTATCAGAAGAGCAACGTTTACATGTAAAAGCT
This sequence comes from Geosciurus inauris, assembly GCA_004024805.1. NCBI lineage: Eukaryota > Metazoa > Chordata > Mammalia > Rodentia > Sciuridae > Geosciurus > Geosciurus inauris. Next base: position 88,044 of record PVHX01002052.1, read on the forward strand.
GCCATGAGATCCCCACCCAGTGGTTGTTTTCCCCATCAAGAATGAGGATTCAGCATGCCTTCGAAATCCTTTTAATTAAACAATAATCTTAAATGATAACCCCCCCTCCTGCAATCTATCTTACAATTAAATTAAATCAGATGACTAAATTAATTTATGTAATGAAAGTTGTATTTGATGGGACCATTTCTTAAACTCATATGAGGACACTATGCAACTTTTTAGAACTTTATCCTCATGAATAATCACACTTTGGTCAACTTAACAAGCAACAGACATTTGCTAACACAAAAATCTGTTTAAAGAATGGAGACGATTTTTATTTTCATACATGTTTGCCTCTTTCTCCCTATCTTTCCTTTTGTCTCATGTGTTATGTGGGTGCATCATATGTACACCTGTGTGTACCTTACATGCATGCATGTGTGTGTAGATCTAGCCATAGTGGTATTCCTCTCTGTTGTTATTACATTTTTACCTCCTTTTACACAAGTACAATAGCAAATGGAGCTCCATGGAAAGAAGGTGGCAATTTCAGAAGCCCGTAAGGAAACTGAACAGAGTGTTAATCTAAAATAACAACAGTGTTTATGTATAGCCAACTCTGCTACAATATCAATAAACCATGTTGTAGAAATGCTTTAATTTTGCAAAAATCAAGCTCATACGAATGCTGTGTATGGTACTGAGTATGCAGAAGCCTATTTTTAAAGATTTATTTTCTAAAGTAATAGTCCATGTTCCTGCCATGAGAATAGAGAATGAGCTATTTGCTATGGATTGGCTGTCACTTCTTGAGACCCTGATTTCCTGGGGTTCAGGTACCACTGTGCCATTGTGCTAAGACTCTTTAGAGCATTAGCATGAACTAGTACTGCCTGTTCTCTGATGGTTGCAGAAGGGGTCCAGAGAATTCTGTTGGACTTCTGTTTAGAGGTATTAGTCTGCCAAAAAATCATAGAGAAGAAACCATCCAAGTCACAAGTTTTGATGTGGATGTTTAATCTGGGAGAAGAGAAGAGGACAGAAATGAGGGACGGTGCAAGGGCACTGTGGCCTCCCTGTGGCTGTGCCCTCGACAGCACACAGCTGAGGTGACTGCACAGTGCACAGAGAGAACGCGAGGGTTAGCAGACCAAAGTGAAGCTACAGAATATCACAACATCACCGTGTCATTTGATTTGAAGAGAAATTCATGGTTGTTTAATGAAGTGACTTTCAGAATAAATCTTTCATTTTGAATATGAGTCTAAGCTTTTGCCATGACAAAGTGACAATTTCAAGGAATCATCATTAAATATTCACATTTTTACATTCACAAGACTTGTTCATTAAAACTTTTATATGCCTCGCTTTTATTTTGTTCTTTATGCAAAGTTTCAATAAATTTTCCAAGAATACAATGAGGAATTTTTTAAAAACTCTTTGACATTGTTGGAACTGGACTTGAAGTTCTGAGACTCATTGGGATGCACACATACATCTCTTCTCAAAGGTTAGACATCCCTTCCCTTAGTGGTAAGTGGGTTCGCCTAGGCCCTCCACTACAGACTTGAAGCGCTTGGCTTTTCCATCGCTTCTTGCTCTGTAACCCTCTGGACACTGGTGCTGAGGTGCTGAGCTACACTTCAAGTCAACCCCAAGGAGGTCACACACGGACATTCACAACAGAAAACTGTAAAACCTATTTATAACCAAGGACATCAAAGCAACCATGGTGTGAGAGCCAAAGTAGAATACCACAAAAGTACCGTGTCAAACCCTCAGAGAAAGACGCCGTGGAAAGCACCTTTCTGAGCAGTTTTGGTCCATTTCCCGTAAGGCCTGGGCAAATCAGCCTGCTAGAAAAGGGCAGTTGGGAAGTTGGGGAGTCTTGGATAGCTGACTTATGACAAGGGCCGTGCTGGTTGCTCTCTGGCTGTGGGTGTGTGCGGAGACCATCAGGAAGTCGTCTGCTCACACACACACTGGACGTCAGCTTCTCCAAGAGGTTTTCACCCCAGCTACCAAGTGTAGGTTTTCCCCCCTCAAAAATAAAATGAAAAAGTCAAAGAAGCAAGATGAGACTCGCTGGGTGGGATGACTGGCCCCTGCTGTCAGCCATCAGTCTTCCCGGGCAGCTTCTCAGAGGTCTCTGGGGCCGCCGGTGAGGCTGAGATCCACTGGGCACTCTCCTCCCCGCGGATCACCTTCTCCCACTGACTGAGGTTGTCCCTGGGGGCAGAAGACAGGGGTCAAATTGAAAAGAGAATTTCTGCACTGTGTCTCGAAAGCTGGCCAACCAGCCCTGTGGTATGAGTGAGTGCAGGCTTCATGGCCTAGGTGAGGTGGTCGGGCAGTGCCCGTCCTGTCTCCTCAGAAAGAGCCTTAGAGCCACCAGAGCCCCGGGCACCTCGTCCCAGCAGCTCTAGCCCCAAACACAAAGCCACCCTAGGGCTCAGGAAGTGCCATTTCTTAAGCATTTGGAGGAATTGACCCTCAAGGGAGTGAGCCCCAGACGTGCCTGCTGGGCTGTGCAGGAGGATGAGAGGCGAAGGTGCCAGCGAGGGAGGCCAGGCGCCGCGGCAGAGCAGGACCACGGTGTCCACACTGCAGGCCAGGCGGGGCTCCTCCTGGGGGCCTGTAGACTCTCCCTGCGCCTGAGAGCCTCATTCTGAATACTGCGTCATACATAAAGATAAACTGCCTGGCACAAACTTGTAATTTTCTTGCTAGTGGAAAACTCCACTTGTAACCCGGTGACCCCCCATCTGCAGTGTAGCCCGTTCCTCCTGCAGTCCTCTGATCTCCCTCTCAAAGCCTTTAGTTTGAATGTCACAGGCAGGTCGGCCTGTCACTGTGGGATGGCAACTGCTGCAGGACCACCAGCTTGCACACAAGCTAACCTGACAGCTTGACCACAGCTAACCTGGCAGAGCTCTGGAGGCACTTCCCACCCTGACTTTACTTTCTGTTATGCAAAGTCAAAATCAGAAGGGAACTTTGACATTGGCAAACAAAACTCATACAAAGTGCAATAAAAACTCATTCCCCAATTTTCTCTTATCGGCATGATAAGACACCTTCAGACAACAGGGTTCCCTAGAGCACAGCCTGAAGAGTGCTGCACTGCTAACCTCCATACCCTAACAGGAGGTGTCACTTTCCCAGACTCAACGTTTCCCAATAGACTGGAAAAAGACAGATGCTAAGTCTGGTATGTTTCCTTGAATACTGAGGACATGTGCTAAATTTTTTAAGCATTGATAAGACTACAGTGGCCTTAAAGAGATCATGTGGTTCAGTTAGGTGCACTGCAGAGGAATGCGTCAGAGCTGCCATAACAGCTGCCCAGGGAAGGCACCTCCACCACTCTGGTGGGGGCCACAGCAGCCATTCACCCCTCCCACTTCTAAATATCTAGCACAACACAGAGACTTCTGGGCAGCAAAGGACTCGGTGTTACTTAGGAATTGTTCAGCTACATGCGCCTCACTTCCACAAGGGGATCCCACCAGGAAGAGCGCTGGCTCACAGGCCAGCTCCCCTCCCCCCCCCCCATGGCTGAGCCTGTGCATGTGGCAGATTCCAGTAAACCAACCACAGTTCAGCCTGGCCAAGGCTCCACCAAACTAAGGTGAGTCCAAAATCATGCCAGGAGTGGCAAGGAAGGAGAGACGATCTCTCATATAAGAAAAACCATCATCATTTTCTGCTGCTGGGTTGGTTTTGCCTGTTGTCCTTAAAAAATAGTTTGTAAATTGCAGCAGCAGAGAGCGGGGGAGCCTTGTTCAGGTCCTGGGCTGTTTTCGATGGCTGACCACATGTCAGTCCTCTGACCTCTCATGGTGCGTCCACTCCCCTGCCCATGCGCGGCTGTGCTAAGCAGTCAGGAACGCATGGGGCACCTACTCACCTACTTTCCTCAGAGGAACTTCTTTTAAAACTTAATTTAAAATATTTTTTGCATTTCAATGTACCTAACTGAATTTAGCCCTCAGGAAAAAAGTGAGGGAAGGACAGAGAGATTGAAGCCAGAACAAATAATAGATGGCTTAAATTTCTTTTTGGAAGAAAAAAATATTTAGAGAGGAAGGGGCTTCCCCATTCAAGTTTCCTCCTTTTCCATTCAAATCATTAATCGTGACTTAAGCCTCTTTCCTAACAAGTGTCCATGAACAGAGATAACTGTCTCCACTTTTAAAAAAACAGGATTGGGTTGGAACCTCTGTAGGATTACAAACACCCCCGGCTCCTTCCTGATAAATGAATGATTTTGTGAGTGAAGCCTTCGTGTATGCTTATGTGGCACAGGAGGAACTATGGTGGCTATGAGACGAGCTCGAGCATCTCGTGGTGCCATCCTGGAGCCTTCCCTGTAGCATGCAGCCTGGCCTCGGCTGTCCAGGGAGGAGGCCCCATCGGCAGGCGCCACTCACAGGGCTAGAGCAGCGCGTGCTCTCTTGGTGCCCGGTCAAACAGCACAGGTGTAACGGGGGGCACCCCCAAACAGGGTCTCCAAGCTGACCCCAGCTCCATCAGCAGGACTGCTCCCACCCCACCTGTCAGAGCTGCGGGATGAATTGCTGAGCATCCCCCCTGGGCAGAACTGAACTGCAGGGGGGAGCCTGGGAAGCTGGCTGGCAGGGACCCCTGAGGCCTCTAAACAGAGAGCGTGATACCAGGCAAACGCAGAGCCCTTCAAATCAATCTCCTGTGAACTGTAGCTGAGACACATTATTAAGCCAGTGGGCTGAGAAGTCCTACACGGAGTCTTGGCAGTTACTCGCTCTGGATTTGTTTTGTTCTTCTAAAGAGCATCACAGCTTGAACCCTGTACGTACCTGCATGCTTTCAGCAGAGGTTCGGTCGGGGGGAGGATCTGGGTCAACGTGGTATAGCAGGGAATGGCTACGGCATTGTAGAACCCAAGCTGCCTCCGTGCACAAGTCATGGACAAGAAACAGAACTGCCCATTAGTGATTCTAGCTCATCTAAATTCTCTGCTCTCAAGTCTAACTATAAATCAAATCTCGCAGTTGTGCTGCCTGTGATATTGGGTTCAATGACTACTACACTTGAATGCAGCTTAAAATGCATTAAAATGCAGCCTAGAAATAAAACACATAAGAAATTCAAACATATTACCAAAGTCTGTATCCACTGAAATCTAAAACCCAAGTAAGCTAAAGGGGCTCCATTAACAGGAGTCAGTTTCTAACTCAGGCTTTGCTACCGCTGGCCAAGCTCAGTGCTCCAATGCACACATTTCAGTTAAGCCTGCTGCTCTACAGGCCTGACTTCCGTCCAGCCTGCTGCTCAGGTGTCACTGCAGTGTGCCCATCTGTTGTGCACTATCCTTGGCATGGGCACCTGAGGGCCACCCATCCCTTCTCCCTTTATTTTTTTACCTATAATAAATGTTATTGACTGCATCATAGCTCTCTGGGGTTAGGATTCTCTCAAAATACTACAATGACTATTAAACATAGTTCTAAATTCCATGGTAAAAATGTTAAAGGACACTTTATTAGGAATTTTAAGTCACTTGCAAATACATGATACCACCTCAGACTGTTCTACTGGAGGTAAGATGCATAAGATCGTGACACTTGGCCAGAGAAGGCAGGCGGTCCAGCTATCAGGACCCACCCAGGACGAGTAAGCCCTGTGCATACCCCGGTGAGCACGACCTGGCAACAGGTACGAGGTGAAGTCTCCAAGCCACGGACTCCCTGTGGTTCCGCTTTGCCTTGCCCTTGGCACAGTTACTGTGATGGCCTCCTTCCTAGGAGAGTGCCTCTGCAGCTCCGTTTTTAACTTCATACCTCATGCAGAGATCCCCTGATTCTAATGTTTAGCAGATGTCAGGGAGTAGAAAATCCCAAGAGAGACTGATTATTGGAAGTAGCGAATTTCATTACTATGGTAAAGAATATGTTCATGGTACTCAACAGCTGAAGAGCAGCATAGTTGGTAAAATATTAGCTGATCACAGAGATATTTTATTTAAAATTCCCACCCACTATAAAAGAATTTAAAAGTTTTGGCAAAAAGCAAGTGATTCTAAAACAAACTATTCTTCTAATCAAAACACAAAAACAGAACCTAAACCCTGAGTGCATCCGGGAGAAATTTTCAGTTCTCCTATATATTCTATTGGAGTAACTGTTTAAACATTTGGAAAGGAAAATTTGTTCAGATTCTTTTCTTAAGCCATGTAACAAGATAAATGCCAAATGAATTAACAATCAAGTGTAAAGTGATGAAACAAAAAAGAAATAACTAGGAAAATACAGGAGAGTCTAGGTAATTTCAGAGTGGGAAAGGACTTTAAAATACAACATGCAAAGTAAACACCAGGAAGAAGCAACTAGTTGCTGTGACTCCAAATAGGAGGAAATTCCATGAACAATGTTAGAAAGCAACCCTGTTTGTGTTTGTACGTGTGTGTGTGTCTAGCGTGCACAACAGGTATGTCAGGTGCACTGTCAAATTAAGAGGGAAAAAATCAACCACCCAAGGCAATTGCCAGGAGCAAACCAGCCCACCTCCCTGTTATACTGACCATCTCTGAGCTGTGGACTTGCCCACATTAAATTTAAAAAGAGTAGGAACACTAGAAAACCTGTCCAAAACCCCCATATTCTGAGTATTTGAAATGCTTCTAAACAAATTCTATATTATAAGTTTTGTTCATAACTTACTTCCTTATTGTGTCATTAGAAGATTGGTAGTTTAAGTTGGTCTCGTAACTAAGAAAAACATCACATACACACATGTACCACATTACAAAAACTCCCTCAAAATATTAACAAATCAACATGGATTATAATAAATCCTGGAAGGAGGATCATTAATGTCAATTTTTGTTAAGATAAAATTTTAAAAATACTGAACATTATTTGTTAGGAAAAAATGGACCTGAAACAAAATACATGATGCTTGTCTCAAAAATACAGAACAAAACAAAACAACAAAAACTTAGTTCTGCCAATGACAGAATGTGTTAATAATTCAAATTCATCCATCCCTGGATTTCGGGTCAGAAGAGTCTGTTGGCTGCAATGCCATCTGCAGAGAGCTGGGTTTCCTAAGCTCGGTCTTCTGCCACAAAACTGGAGTAAATGGAGGTGTTCTCCAGCAGTTCTGGTCTGTCCAGGAGCACATTGTCCTTCCTGCCCACAGGTTGCCACAACCTCCAGATTTCCCACCTTGGTTTGCAGGATCAGAGCTGGCCCTCAAGCCTCGGTGGAAACACAAACTTTTGGATCCTACTTTTCCCTCCCTCAAGTAAGATTCCTAAGATTGTGTAACAGTGTGAAGGCTCAGTCAAGGGCACAGTTCTCCCAGTTCTCACCCCTAAGGATAAATCCTTAACTCTCCTCATTAGTCACCAGACTTGCGATGGCCATCTGTCCCTGTACGCTATGGGGCCATACAGGCTTTCTATTCGTGAATGATTTCACAACCATGTAAACTCTCAGACTGGAACAACAAGGGGACTCCAACATCTCATACCTGGCCTTGTGGGACTTCATCCCTCTTATCTCTGTCCATCATTGGGATAGGCTGTATTCCCAGTTTCTTCATTTCATCACCCTACAATAAAGGGGAGGGAGGAATTATTCTTTCTCAATTTTCAAATAATTATAAAATATTGGTATTAATAAGTTGTTCCTTTCATTTTTTTTTTCAAAAAATAAATTTCTGGCTACCGTCTCAAGGGGAAGTACCAGGGACTAAATGGAGCAAATTATATTTCATGCATGTGTGATTATGTCACAATGAACCCCATCATTATGTATAACTATAGTTCACTAATACAAACATTTTTTAAAAAAATATGTCCAAACAATGAAAAACTTGCAGGCGTCACTGTTTGGTCCTCTATGCGGATGCTCTCCTACACGGAAGTTCTAGGAACTGCCGACTCTGGGCCTGCACTGTGCAGCAGTGGAAGGGGCAGTGAAGGGAGACGGGTCACGCGGGAGGGACAACGGAGCAGGCAGCAGGAGCAGGAGCAGCAGGGCTGCAGAGGCAACTCCAGGGCGGTCTGCTGAGCGTCCGCAAGGGACACCAAATACCGGACCACACAACATCACCACGTTCATAATCAGGGTGATATCTGCATACAGATTTCTCACATTACAGGTTCTGGGCTAACCTGTAAACATTATTTCATGTAATACTCATGAAACAATAGGAGACGGATGCATGATCCTCATCTTACGGATTTTTAAAAATTATCTTTTTATTTATTTGTTAAAACGTGTTAAAATCTTCTTCCTTAACATTTCCTGATTTCTTCCCTACTCCCCATTCTTCCCTCACATCCCTCTCACAGTTCAGCATGTTAACTAGCTTGCTTCCAGGACCGGAGGTGTGGACCGCGCCTCCTAGCCTTGCTGAAGCGGGGCCTAGCCACACCTCAGAGCTGCGCGGGCTGAGCGCCCTCCGCACGCACGGGGCAGGGCCGGAGCCGGACGGTCTCTCCGGCACTGCTGTCGTCACCTTAAATATCCCCGTCGGTGGTTCTCAACCCCTTCTCTGTACCATCCTACGTGAGTGAAACCCATTAAGTTCTTCTCTGTCAAGAATTTTACAAGTCCAATAAGGACACAGATTTTTAAATAAACAACGATTTGAATGTTTCTTAAAGCAAGGACAAATGCCCAAAAGGAAAACAACCATGTACTGTGGACCAGGTCTGTAAGGAGGGCTTCCCGAGGACAGAGGGCCAGGAGAGGGCAGTAGCCGGGGACACTGGTCCTGCTCCACACTGCTGAGTTGGGCTTTGTCACAACAGCTGAACGTAAAGAAGGTACTGACATGATCAGAATTATCATTACCCAGCTTCCTGGGGCCACACAGTAAGTGCCAAGTAGATTTTAATTAAATCCAAGCAAAGTGGCTGATGACCAGGCTCTCTGATCACTGTGATTCTGATTCTGCAAGATTCAGATTCTGCATGAAAGCAGTTGGGAAGGGGAAGAGGCCCAGGCCTGATCTGGTGGTGGCTTTAGCAGGAGTGTGATGAGAACTGTGAAGGAGAACTGTGACCTTAGGGTGTGCAGATCAGACCTAAGACAAATGTGTTCCTGTTTCTTCCACAGACTACGAGGTCCCTGAAGGCTGTGCCTAGGTGCACGCCGGGAGTTTCATCCTTCTAGTGGACTCAATAATCAATGAGCAGCATAAAGGGGAAAAGCCACCTTGTATTTCTGTCACTTGTTGATTTACATTTTAGAACACAAACACGGTTAAGTATGAACTACATTTAGGTAAAATTATGTGCAAAACAATAGCTAGCTTCAGATGGGCTTTCCTATGTGGTATTTATAGAAAGTACACGTATTTTGGGTTACATGTGCACATTTAGCTGGTTGTGATAGTAGTAAGTCAAATACTACAGTTTAGACAAGAACATCTAAAACAGTCTCCTTAAATGATTCTGACAGTAACTAGGTTCTGATACACACACAATAAAGCAAAGAAAGGAAGTCCTGCAGAAGCACACACGCACAAGGCGTAAGGTAGTCTGGAAAAGCAATGGCAGGCACATAGTCACCTTGGGCTGTGGGCCTCAGGCAAGGACATTCCCTGGCTTTCCACTGTGAAAGAGTTCAGCATGACAATCCTTCCTAGTCAACTCGTGAGCGTGAGCGAGTAATTTGCTAATTTTACATTTTTGTTAATTCTCCTACATAAACGAGATATGTGGCTGAATCCTCAACCATAGAACTCCTTGCTCCTCAAATTGACCTTTATGTCTCTACTCCAAAGATGAACCCAAAGGATTTATCACTCCTTTTGAACATGCAGAGACCTAGGTATTTGTGAATCATTTGAACAAGAGAATTACATTTTACTTTCAGAAAGTAAATTAAGGACTAACATGCACATTATTGATAATTTAAATAATTCAGTCAGAGAAACATGCTAACAAAAGTCATTCATGTGTTTGTTTTGGGAGGACCATGAATCACATTCCCCAAGTTCCACAGAACTCACAGTGTGCTGGTGTCATGCCCCCGGGCATAGCCACACCTTCCCACGTGACTGGGGTTCACTGTGAGTATTCTTCTAATAGAGCCCAGGTGTTATGGGTCCCTTTTTGTCTACTGCCTTAAACGTAGATATCCAGTAATGTTTATTGAATGAACACAACATCTGCTATCACATAAGGGAAATTTCTACGTATTTCTCAGGAATAAATTCCTAAATGCTTTCAGCTGAGATTGGAGAACTTACACACATATTCAGGAAAGATGTAATAGAATCACGATTCTCACTTTGTGTGCATAATTGCTAAATCCTTCTTCATCTATGACTGATTATATTGTTCTGAAATAACTAGAAACATGAGCAATTAAGATATTAAACAAATAACCCATACATTAAATTTTTCCTCAAATATTTTCCCATTTCTTGACATTATCTATGTTAATATAAGAATCAAGGACATACCTCAGCCCAGAATTCTGCATATATATCATTTGCTGTCAATTTTGTAACTGGCCACAGTTTTGTCACAGAGCAAAGATCACAGGCAGTCATCATCAAACCAATTACACGGTCTCTAGAACACAATACAACACTGGTCAGCACAGCACCGGCACATCTGTAGTAAGGCCTAGAGAGACTTGTGCATTTACAGGTGTGGGGTATTCTTCATGTGTTCTTCATGACAGGAGAAAGGAGCGTTAAAAAGCAGACACAAGGCACAGGCATGACAGTCAGATGGCATCGAGGAACAGTGTCTTCAGTTGTGAGGACAGTCCCTCCTATCACGAGTCCACAAGGTGTGCACTGTACCTTCCTGCTGCCTCAACATTCCTGATGAAACCCAGCGTAACATGCGCTATGCTCAGTTCTCTTCCACACCCCCACCCTGGTACCTCACATGGCCACAGGCCAGGTCTCATATTCATGGAAGGTTGGAAACTTAGCATGGGAGGAAACCTCAAGAGACAATCTCTCCCAACACTTGGATTTACACAAGGAGAGTCTGAGGTGCACAGAAGTGGTGACGTCTCTATGAGATGGGGCAGCTCAGCCCTGCCCAGGTGCAGGCACGTGGGGAGTGTGATGGGTCACACGCTCTAGTGCTTCGCCTTCTGCTTTTCAAGCACCCTTCCCAACATCTAGTGTCTCTCATAAAACAAGCTTTCTTCTCAGCTTCTTGGCATTCACATCTATGTGCCCACACCTGGCTTTCTAGTTCTCTAAAATGGCTTAATCTTTTCCTTTGAAGATAAATAATGATTGCTTAAAAATCCAAACAGATGTATTCCCTGTAACCTAACTTTTTTTTACAAAGCAAATCACATAATTTAAAAAGATAGGTTTTCATCAAAGATAGAAGACTCTAGCAAGTGAGAGAGCACTGTAACTTCAGCTCGTATCTACGTTCTGATGAGTCTGGGGACGCGCTGCTGCCATCTGTGCACACAGTCCTGCCCCGGGCTGGAGCTTGCCGAAGCACAGGGGCAGACAGTGCATCAGGAGCATCCATCTGTCAATCTGGCAGAGGATTATGACCAGTTGTGCTCCCTAAAGACAAAACTCCCAGATGCCTGGGAGACTCTGCTTCTTCCTATTACCCACGTCTTTGCCACCAATTACAAAATCTTCTATTATTTTCAATCAGCTCATTTCCTTTAGTCCATTCAACTAATTATCTCTTTCACAATCCTACTTTCTATAAAGACACATCTCTTACAGGTTAGAAAGTTGATCAGAAGGTATGTGTACTCTTCCTGTAACCCCAAATGGACAGATGTGAAAATTCATGTATTTTATGGCTTAAAAGAATATTTTTATATTTGGCTTCTAAGGGAATAAGTAAAATTATCCATATTATCAATCAGAGCAAGTAAATTTTTTCTGCACATAAATTCATCTAAACAGAAGCAGAACACAAAAATTGTTTACAAATAATTATTTCATGTGATTAAAATAATTCAATCTCATTCTGTTTATATTCACCAAAAAAGTCAACATTTTCTCTGCTTAATATAAGCTTTAATCTTGAAAGAGATTTCTTATTTCATAAATCTGTAACCAAAAAAATAGAAATGTTAATAGAATTGAGCATTAAAAAACATGAAAACTATTTTTTTCACTGGAAATCATTGCACATATAAAGTTGCCACTAAGAGGATTAGAAAGATTATGATATAGTAATCAGTTAAGTTTTGTTTGCTGTTAAAATTACTTAAGACGAAACAATTTAACAGTACTTACTTTTAACCAAAAAAGTAAGCAGATTAGAATTTTGGTATGAAATGGTCTTAATAAATACACTCAGTTTTTACTCCTGATTACAAATTAGTTAGATGGTCACTTAATGTGAGCTAGAAGCAACATTCTAGTTCTGTTCATAAATGGAAGGTACACCTGGAGGCTATTGATGCTTAATTCTCAGGGCATTTAACAGCACTCTCTTGGTATGACCTCTGACACCTAGTCCCTGAACACCATGAAGTCAGAGCGCAGCACAATGCCTGTGGCTATACTCATTTAATCCAAGAAGTTTTATCTGCCTGCATGTAGCACACAAGGTTATAGCAAAGAACAAAATACTAGAACATTCCAGTAGGGGAAGACAGATAATAAACAGGTACAAAAATTCATGCAGCAACTAGTGCTGTGTAAAAATGAAGAAAAAAAGAACCCCAGAAGGGAAAAAAGAAAAAGGCAGCCACTGGAAGACGTGAGACCTGGGAGGTGGTTCCAGAAGGGAGGAGCACAGGAAGACCCAGGGGAATCAGGCAGGCCTGCTAGGGGAGAAACAGCAGGGAAAAGAGACTGGGGACAGGGGAAGCTCCTCTCTGACCGCTGGAGTCTGGACAAAGTGGCCAGAGCTGGGCGAGCAATTTCCTTTTGTTCCAAGTTTGATGATGAGATAATGGAGGCTTTTCCAGGGCTGAGGTAGCACATGCTAAAGAGAACGGCTCGGGTCCTCTGGGCGAAGAGGGACCCAGAACTGTGGGGGCAGGGCACCCAAGGCCATCAGAACACCAGGGCGGTCCCACCAGAGACTCCCTGCAGCGTGTGTGGGGGGTGGGGGGACGGACGGAGACCTTGGAGGCGGAGCCCGGTGGAGCTGTGTCAACCTCCGCAGGAGCTAGAAGGCCCAGTCTTCTTTCCCTTCCTTCTCCCCCACCACCTGCTACCCCAGACCTGGTGGGGTCCACGGAGAACACAGGCTCTCGAGACACGCAGCGTTCTGCTCTGGGGGGAGTGAGCATCACCGCTTCTCTGTGCCAGCACACTCTAGAATTCTCCATCAGAAGGTCACAGCTTCCAGGAGGGAGGAAAAGAAGCCACGTAGGCTGCAGGACTTGGGCAGGAAGCTCCCGCCCCACCCCACACACTCTGAAGAGGTGGCTGGCCAAGGAGAGAAGTGCAAAGGGCAGCAACCAAGGGGAGGCACCTCGCAGACTCACACAGGAGTTCGGGTGAGGCGCCAAGGTAAGCACAGACTGCTCTCTGTGACTGCAACAGCAGCTGCTCAGATGCAGCAACACCCAGGATCCCCAAGAATGGGGTAGCTGGCGCTGCTTCCTCTGTGAGCTGGGGTTGCAAGGTGCAGTGCTTTCAAAAAGGTCTTGGGCACAGGTCTCGGGCCCCAGCAGAGCCCTCCGAGGTGTCCCAGCCTTCCCAGTGCGAACGGACACTTTACAGCAGGAAAACATAAGGAATGCAGCCCAGCTGTAAAGCAGTAGCCTCACACGGGGTGTGGGAGCTTGGGTCCTAACCTGAAGGAGAGCCCGAGGGGCTACAGGAAGGGAGCATCCACAGCATGTGAGCCGGTTAGGAAACTGGGAAGTGGGAAGACTGAGGGGTCAGTAACAGAGGGGAGTCCCACTTCTGAAGAGGCAAGGACAGGAGCAGACACCAGACCCAGCATGGGCCTCCCTTGTAAGAGACTCCACCACAGCCCTGCTACACGGGCCACCGGGGATGAGGCCGGGGAGGGGACATGCCTTCTCACCTCAGCCTCCTGGCTCCTCACGGCCACCCACAGCTGAGCTACCCAGCACACATGGAACTGCAGCTATTTAAAGACCAAACTGCATTACTTACTCATCTATCAGTATAGCACAGAAGAAAAATGGTTTTTAAATTTCTTTAATTTGTAGTTGTAGATGGACACGATACCTTTATTTTATTTATTTACTTATTTTTATGTGGTGCTGAGGATCAAACCCAGTACCTCAAACACGCTAGGCAAGCGTTCCACCACTGAGCCACACGAAACTCCAGCTCAGAAAAAGTTGTTTTTAAACTAAAATTTTTACTTATCTAAGAAAATTCTTGCCATTAGATCTTTAGGCTTATCTCAAAGTGTCTGGGTAGCCCAAAACAAAACTGTTACAAAAAATAGGGGGAAAAAAAAACAGAAAAGAAAAGCATGTCCTACTTCTCTCACAACACTCACACACAACTGATCAAACACCAAAGTTCTTTCTTTCGAACTTCTTAGATATTTTAAAATTTACTTTGCATTACCATACCCCAAAACATACTGATAAGCAGCCCAGACAGACTCTCCATGTGAGGTGTCCTCACAACAGCTGGAGCAGGCTGGGAAGGCAGACTCCAGGGGCTCAGCAAATGCCTGGCTCCTGGGGTGCAGCCAGGACGTTTTCTTAAGGAAATGTCATCCACCCTCATTTTAATTTCTCTATTTTCTTTTAAAATAGTCATATGTAGTATTTGAGAAGAAGCAAGGTTAACTCCTTTCCTCCTTCAGTTATCATTTTAATGATTCTTCATTCTGTTTGTAAATCTATCTTTGAGGAATTTTAAATCACTGAAATGGGAAATCTAAATCATGCGTGCAGTAATTACTGTGCATCATGTCCTCACTGATTTAGCAAGCATTAAGCTAGACTGAGGATGAAGCAGCTTCTCTGTAAACACTGTGAAGACCTGCAGAATCAGAATCAGAGAGACTCTAGAATCTGTTTCCAATGACATGAACAATAACTCCTCGATATAAACGTAAACACAAACATGTTTAGAGTGACCACCTCACTAAAACACACTTTAAGTTCTAAACCTTGGATTTCAAGGAACCCCCCAAATGCTGATTCCTTTAAAATCATTAAGAGAGAAAAAGAAATCATATCTGGATAGAAACGGATCTTAAGCGAATGTGCACCTTTGAGGGACCTGCCACTGGGACAATCTGTGTGCAAGCCTGTCCTCCAGTCAAGGACCCTTCCCTAGGGAGCTCAGGTACCAGTAACTTCAAATCAAATGAGGATATTCAGACTTATTTTGGAACCTGGTTTCCCCACATTCAAGTTCTACCATTCAAGCACAACAGAACTTGCCGGCAGATCCTCCCATTTACTGCAGCAGCAAAGACTGACAGCTGTTGTCACGTTTGCAAACAGCCAGAGGACATCACTTAATGGGCTAAGGAAAGCCTGCCACACAGACACATCTGATCTTCTTTGGAGGACACAGCAGGGGCTACAGAAAAGTACAGCCAAGTTAAGAAATTGTTCAAGAGCTAACACAAAAGCCTTCTTTGGTGTGCACTTAAATCTAAATTAAGACTTTGAAAGAAGTGGGGCATAGGAATTACCTTTGAAGGGTGCAAACATTCCTTTGAGTAAGAGAATAAACATTTTTATTTGGTATTTACTGATGCTTTTAGAAATATAACAAAAATCATAAATGTTATTTCAATCATAATTTCACAATTTTCAAATCATAAAATTAGTTTACCTTTAAAATAGAAGTTTAAGAAAGGCTGATCCAATATGAAATACAAGGAAGCAAAACTTAGAAAACCCACCAAAAACATGTATTTATCATTTTTAAATGTAAAAGTCTACTTTAACTTGATAGCAAGCTTAAATAGACTGTGTTCTTTTCTCTCTTTGCTGAAGGATCCTAGGCAGCAGGAAATCTGGTCATATTTAGACAGCACACCAAGACCACTAGGTTCAGTAAGAAACACATGCACGCCTTCCTCTCACCTCGCCTCAGTCCAGAGCTGATTTCCAAACAAGACCTTCATTTTCAGCTGTGGGAAGTGCCGTGGGCGCGGGGTGGGAAGCTGGCCCACGGGCACAGAGGCACTGTCTTCTGTGGCTGCTCCCATTTCCTCCGCCCACCTCCCATGTCACTAGCCAGCCTCCCCTAGAAGTCAGACCTAACATGGTCACCAATTCACTTCTGTGACCGTAAGGTTACCTATCCGCCTCTGCTATGTACAAAGTTCAAAGGACTTACTCGTGATCAAGTGTAAGATATTTGTGAAACCTGCACCGTATCCACATGTAATGTAAAAATGAATTTTTCATCAGGATGTGAAAGGCACATGATGGTTTTCATATACAATTGCTCTCTGGTTGTTTCAATTTCAAAACAAAAAAAAATAAATAAAGATTACCTACTGTCTTATTCTCTTGCTATAACAGAATGCTATACAATAAGCAGATTACAAAGAAATTTATTTTTCACAGTCCTGAAGGTTGAAGAGTGTAAAACTGGAGGCCTTCCTGCTGTCATAACATGCTAGAAGGGGAGAGGCCCACATGAGACAGAAAATCAGGACAGACTCACTCCATTATTAGGAGCCCCTCCTCAGACACCAGCCCACCTACTCCCAAGGGCAGAGTCCTTACGGTTAAACCTCTAATTAAAGGCCACATCTCTTAACACTGTCGTGATGGTGGTTAAATTTCAACACGGGTTTGGGAGGGTACTTTCAAACCAGAGGCCCACTATCTTTAAGTGCAGTTGTGACCATAATGCCAATAGTAGCAAGAGGTCTAACAATAAATGACATCAGTAAACATCAGGGAAAGGTGGCGAGCACCACTGGTGAGGGCAAAGGAAATAAGTGGAGAACCTCCAACAAAGTGCAAGGGAACGTAGGTGGTGTTCAGCGCCAGAGTGACAGGCACAGAACCTGAGCAGGCCATCAGAGGACAGACAGACATGGGTAAAGTCCAATGGCCTCAAGAAAAAGACACCCATGCAGCTGGTTTGCTGTGAAAGTTGTCTGAATCAAAACGGAGTCACTTTTGTCAAGCCCTAACTATCCCCCCAAATCAATAATGATAAGTACAACTCAGAGGTTATAAAGGAAGGACCTCAACCATGTATTCCTGATAGCCACAACTATTTATTTACCAAAGACGGCCAGAACCATGACCTTGCACAAAGGCTACTACAACTGCACACGGAAAACACTTGTGCAAGGACATGTGCCCAGCACTGGTCTGCTCAGGCTCGCAGGGACCCTTCGGCACCTGTGATTTTGATCATGTGGCCACAGGTGAGCATATGAGGACAAGTCAAGGGTCCTTGTCAGCTTGCCTGTAAGGAGCTCCCCCTGCCTCCCCTCCCTTGGACGTCACAAAGCTCAGGAGAGCACGCACTATCCCACCGCAGCTGCCTCTCATTGAACTAATTTGGGAGAATCATTTTCTGCTCTTCATGTTGACAAAGCCAAGGATGATAAAGCAAAAACCACCACCACCACCACTACCACCAAGCAGGGCCTGGCTTCACATCAGCATCACTGGACAGCTGAACTTACGCCAGTCACTACTGCCTTCAGAGTTTTGAAATATGACCTAAAAAATAAAAGCCTATATTTTAAGCCACCTGTCATTATGATCTATCTTTCATAAACCAGATAATTTCTAAGCTGATAAAGCAGCTACACATGTACAAAGCCATGTGCCTTTAGTTAAAATGCATTACATTTTCCAATGGAAAATGATTGCCTTCCATGCTTACAACAGCACACTTGTAGAGAAAGAGAACACTGTGCTTTGAGCAGCAGTCGGGCTGAGGGGACATTGCAGCTGTAGACCGGTGTCAAGGAGCAGACCTCTAGCCTTGCCAGTGCATGTAAAGTACTTTCAAATTTGGTTTTCACAGAAAGAAAAAAAACCACCTTAAAATTCATATGGCACCTCAAGCAACCTTGAATAGCCAAAATAATCTTGAAGAAGAACAAAGTTAGGGAGCACACACTTTTTGAATTCAAAACTTAACACAAACCACAGTGAGCAAATAGTGTGGTAAGACATCAAGAGGGACATAAAGCAGTGTCCCATGAGAGCCCAGAAGCACACCTTCACCTAGAAGATCAAGATTCTCAACAAAGGTGCAAAGACCAACAGGGAAAGCAGACCTTTCAACAAATGCCACTCGGAAATAGGTGTCCACATGCACAAGAACGAAGCTGGATACTTTACTACTTAGAAAATACAGGACATATATAACATAACAAAGCCAAAATAATAACTGTTAACAAGGATATGGGGCAACCGGAACCTCTGTGCACGCTTTGTGGGAGTGTGAATTGGCACAGCTGCTGTGGTAAATAATCTGAATGACCACACTGTCCAGTAATTCCACTTCTGTGTATCTCCCTGAAACAAAATGGAAAGCAGCGTCTGGAAGAGATATGTGTACACCCACATTCACAGCAGCATTGCTCATAAAGAAAAGCAGAAGCAATCCAAGTGTTCACTGGCCTCTACATAAAGGATTATTCTGCCTTGGAATGGAAGAATATTGTGACACTCACATGCTACATCGATGAACCCTGAGGACTTTAAATAAAGGGAAATAAGCCAGCTGCCAAAAGACAACTGTCTGATTCCAATCACAAAGTTATTAGAAGAGTGAAAATCACAGAGGCACCAAGTGGAACAGTGGCTGCCAGGCGCTGGGAGGAGGGTGGTACAGGGAATTATTGTTTACTGGGCACATGGTATCCATCCACAAATGAAAAGAGCCCTGAAGACAGATGGTACAACACTTTGGAGGTATTTAATATGTGAACTGCATACTTAAAAATAGTTAAAATGATAAATATCATGTCATGTATACTTTTAATGAACCAATTTATATGAAGCTGTTGGGACCTTTCTCATTATTTACATGATATTATTTCTTTTCTTTTTTTTTTGGCACTGGGGATTGATCTCAGGGGCACTGGGGATTGATCTCAGGGGCACTCGACCACTGAGCCACATCCCCAGCCCTATTTTGTGTTTTATGTAGAGACAGGGTCTCACTGAGTTGCTTAGCGCCTCGCCGTTGCTGAGGCTGGCTTTGAACTCGCGATTCTCCTGTCTCAGCCTCCCTAAGTGCTGGGATTACAGGCATGCGCCACCCTGCCCAGCTTTCATGATAGATTTCTTAGATGATCCAAACTCTGTGATAAATATTGGTTAAACACATACCTGGTAAAGGGCAAAGAACACTTAAAACTCAGTAATAAGGAAACAAGGAATCTGTTTAAAATATGAGTTAAAGACCGTAACTGACATCTCACTAAAGACATTCACAGACGGTATGCTTTCTGCTGATTTTCCATGAACCTAAAATTGCTGTAAAGATAAAGTTTATCAATTTAAAAATATATAGTGCTACATAATAGCAGGGAAAGTTGAGGTAACTGTTCACATCAGAACTGTCTCAAAAGACAAGAATTTGTAATCAAAGAACGATATCACATTGATAAGCAAAGTTAACTAGTAAAACAATGGAAATTGGTCTAAAAAATGTTTCCAGTTTCAAACTACACGTTAACAAGAGACAAAGAAGCGTGGAGAAGTATTCTTTTTAAACAGTAAGCAGGGAACTTGAGCTACCATGAATAAAGACAGGAGCCTGGAGGCAACTGTCCCTGCACAGCCAGGCTCCTTCCAAGGACAACAGCAGCAGGTGAGGGACTGGGTTCAATTGTGTTTCTTCTGAACAAGACTGCCCAAGCAGGAAATCAAGGACAGGATACAAAAGCCAGTGCAAGTTGGAGATGGCACCTGTCCACTCTGCAGTCCCAAACAAGCTATTCCTACCACTGTGGTGAACATGTGCTGCAGACTGATCCTATGGAGAAGTGACTTGAGATACAGCTGCTGCCTCCCATGCACGGAGCAAACACGCCCTTTGCAAAGGACAGAGGGTGGAGTGCAAAAGCTAGTCATAGGAACTGATGTCCTCTTAACTCAAGTGTGACAAAAAGCTCTAGAAAATGGCAAAGAGGAAAAAAGAAGGGCTTCCAACAGTCCTGAGCCTATGAGAAGCTTTCCCGTAACCGAAAGCTGTGTGGTCTCATGATGGGTCCTGCTGGGCAATTCAGTGAGATCCTGTCTCTAAATAAAATAAAAATAGGGCTGCGGATGTGGCTCAGTGGTTGAAGTGTCCCTGAATTCAATCCCCAGTACCCTGAAAAATTAAAAAAATTTATTTTAAAAATTTAAAAGGAAAAGAAATCTATGGCCTGGGCATGGGGGTACATACCTGTAATCCTAGCAATTTGGGAGGCTGAGGCAGGAGGATTACAAGTGCAAAGCCAGCCTCAACAACTTAGTGAGGCCCTAGGCAACTTAGTGAGACCCTGTCTCTAAATAAAATATGAAAAGGCTGGAGATGTGGCTCAGTGGTGAAGCACCCCTGGGTTCACTTCCCAGCACCAAAATAAATAAATAAACAAGCAAATAAACAAATCTGTGGAGGCCCTGAAAGCCATGTCATCTGTAAATTTTGTACCCATTAATAATACTAAAGTGGATTAAAAGCTTACCCATTATAATGCTGTATTCTGTGACTGCTTCTATAAGCTCATCAATTCCTAGTAGCCTCCCAGAGAGCTCTGCTCTCACTTGGAGAATTAATGACCATACTATTTTAATCTCATCATGCTTTCATTTAAAGACATACTTGATGTAATTCATATACTCTACCTTGCTTAAGAAGAAAACACTTGAAATGCTTCATCTTTTATCACCTTGGATTTCTATATTTTTGTTTCATGCACTTTAATTCAGGTATAATTTATACACAATAAAATGTATAAACCTGAAGTCTTTGCATTAGACAGCTGAGTGTGAAAATGTAAACAAGTGGTAAGTGCCACATCAATGACAATCAAGAATGTTTTGGGCACCAAGACACCCTTCTCCCTTTTCTTGTCAATGTCTCTCACCCCGCCAAGGAAGGACTGTCGACTCAAATTCTACCAGTCACCAATACTACTATTCTAGAACTTCATAACAATGTTATTTACCATTTTTCTCAATATAGTGTTTGTAGGGGCTTGGGCTATGGCTCAGTACTGATCTTGCTTAGAATGCATAAGGCCCTGGTTCAATCTCTAGCACCAAACACACACACACGCACATAAACACAAATTTGTGTGACTGATCCATACCGTCATATGAATCAGCAATTCATAACTTTTACTGCTGAATAGTCCAGTATGACTTAATACATGCCTGAAATTGTCTACCCATTCTCCCACTGTTGGATGGCTGGGATCTTCCAGTTGGGATATATCATGAATATTACCACTGCAATCATTTCTCTCCAAGACTTTGTGGGATTCCAGGCCTTCGTTTCTCTGCAGTAAATACCTAAGGGTGTATTTTGGTTAGGCAAGAGTTTAAGAAAAGACAGTTTTACAAGACAATTCCAAGGTGTTTTCCAAAGCAGTGCGCGTAGTTCAGTACTCACACCAGGAATGCATATCTGAGTTGCTCCACATCCTTGCCAACGCTTGGTGTGGTTGGTCTTTTCAAGTTTGGGTATTCTAGTGTGTGCACTGGGGAAAATCAATGTGGTTTGAATTTGTTCTTGATGATTAAAGATGTTGAGCAAATTTCACATGTTTACTGACTTCTAAGTTATGCAAAAGCCTTTTGTGTAACTTTTACTTAAGGGTCTCATTCCTGACTTGTAAGAGTTATGTAAGACCTTTGTAAAATAGAGAGTATTTTCTAATATTTTGTGGCTTATCTTTTTATTTTCTTAAAGGTATCATTTGAAAATCTCAACCTTTTAATAAAACGAAGTCCTATCTATCACTGCTTATCTGAAGGTCTGATTGCTTTGTTTGCCTATTCAAGGTCACGAAGATTTTCCCTCTCTGCTTAGTTCTAAACATTTTATAAATTTTGCTTTTAAATTTAAGTCTATAATTCAACTGGAAGCCCAGTCATTCAAGAATCATTTCCTAAAAAGACTACCCATACCCACACTGAATGACCTTGGCAGCTTGGTTGGACATCAGTAGGCTAGACACTAAATCTTCTCTAATCTGTCTCACCAGGTTATTTACCCATCCTAACACCAATACACACTCTCTTGAATACTGCTATTTTATAGCAAGCTTTGAAAGAAGTCTTTAAGTCTTTTAAATTTGATATTTGCTTTGTCAAAATTATTTTGACTACTCGAGGCCTTTTACCCATCTATAAAGACTTGCTGTCAGTTTGTGAATTTCTAAATAAATAGATTCTCATTAGAATTGCATTTCTGGAGACACATTTGTAGATAATTGGTATCGTAGCAATACTGAAACATGATCTCTCTCTCCACACTCTTAGGTATTCTTTCTCTCTGGAGTATTTTGTATTTTTAGTAGATATCTGTACATCATTTGCTAAGTTTACTCCTACGGAGGCCATATTTTAATGATATTGCAAATAGATTTGGTTTATTTATTTATTTTGCCCTGATGGGGATTGAACTCATGGACTTGCACATGATAGGCAAGTGCTTTCAGTTTTAATTTCTAATTGATAGTTGTTCATATACAAAAATAGAATTCATTTAAATAAATGTTACCCACATAATCTGTGAATTTGCCAGATTCACTTATTAATTCTGGTGTCTTTCTTGAAGATTCCTGAATATTTTTTTTTTTTAAATACATGTCCTACCATTTAAAAATAAAGACATGGGCTGGGGATGTAGCTTAGAGGTAGAGTGCTTGCCTAGCCTATGCAAGGTCCTGGGTTTGATCCCTGACACTAGGGAAAAAACAATGAAGTTGGATTTCCTTTCCCATCTTTATGCTTCTTTCTTTCTCTTGCAGTGATATACTGGGTAGAACTTCCTGCTTAAAGTAGCACAGGTATGGCAGGAGAGGGTAGCCGGTTCCAGTCTCAGAAGGCAAGTATTTACTGCATCACATATAAGTTCACACACCGTCATCAGAGCACCTACTGTGTTTTCAAAGATGAAATCTACCAAATTAAAGACGTTCCCTTGTATCCCTTGCCTGAGACCTTTTTCCCTGTCAATGGAGGTTTAACTTTTGTCAAATGCTTTTCCTGTATTTATTGAAATGGTCCTGTAGTACCTATTCTTCTTTCCTTTATCATGGTGAAATTAGTTAATGCTTTAATCCTGAAAACTCACATTATGACATGTTGTCTTTTTGTATGACTGCATTGGCTATATTTTTTAGTGAACTTTGTAGCTACATTCCTGAGGGAATGCTGACCTTTGATTAAGTATTTTGTAATTTCTTTGTTAGATTTTGATATCAAGGTTATATAGTCTTCATTAAATAAGATGAGGAATTGTTCCCATTCCCACTTTTCAAAAGATTTTGCAGCAGATTTTTTTGTTCAAATAGAATTTCAGAATGCTACTATGAGATATGATCCTGATAGGCTTTTTTGCTTGTTTATTTCTTTTAAGATTAAATTTCTTTAAGGGCCTGTTCAGATTTTCTGTTCCTTTGTAGTTCATGGCAAGTTGTATTTTTCAAGGAATTTTATCCAATTTATCCATCTCCTCTGAAGTTCAAATTTACCAGCATGATATTATTTGTAATAATCTATATTATCCCTTTAAGGTCTTCCATCTGTAGTGATATCCTCTTTTTCCTGTTAATATAGATGATGGTATTTTCTTTTTAATTTTAGCCTTGCCAATGCTTACCCATTTTAACTATTTTTAAAGAACCAACTATTTACATTTAAATTTTTCTCCACTGCTTGCTGGCTGTAAGTTTTACTGTGCTACTCTCAATCATTTACTCCCTTCAAGTTAGGCATTAATTTGCTTTCCTTTTTCTAGCTGCTTAAGGTGCTGCCTTAAATCACTGGTTTAACGGTAGTTAAGGATATAAATTTACTCCTTGGCACTGTTTTAGTTGTATTCTACAGCTATCTTGATATAGTTTGTTTTCATTATCAGTTTCAGATATTCTCTGATTTCTTTTGTAATAGCTCCTTTGACCTATACATTATTTAGAAGTGTGTTACTTAACGTCTAAATAGTTGGGGCTCTTATAGATAATGTACTGTGGTCTTTAATTTAATTCCAAAATATTCTATGATTTCAATAGTTTGAATTTCATTGTGATTTATATCATGTCCCAGCACAGAGGCTATCCTGTATTTCCATGTGTAGCTGGAAAGAATGTGAGTTGTATAATTGCAATGTTCTGTAAAGAAAAATTAATTCATGTCGATGATGATATTAGACCTCCTGTAGCTTTACAGAACTCCAGTACAGTTCTTTGAAAGTCACTTACAGAGAAATGCAAAACTCCCTAAGAAGATTTTGGGTTTGCCTCTTATGCTTTTTGTTATGCCAGTTTTTGGGTGTGTCTGAAGCTTTACTATGAGGTGCTTATGCATTTTGGACTGGAGGAAAATTGGCCCTCTTTAACTGTGCAATTTTGCCTATGTCTAACTTTAATATAACCACATCAGTTTTATGTTTTAAAATGCTGTTCACATGATGTATCATTTTCTATCACATAACTTCAACTTGCCTTTGTATTTACAGAGTATATGTATCTCATAGATGACATAGAAGAATGTCTTGATATTTTATTTGGTCTGATAACTTCGGGCTAATTCAGGTATTTAATCCATCCACTTTTAAATTAATTGTTGGTTTTTTTGGGCTCAAGCCTAGCATCTCCCTACTCGTTGTCTCTGTTCTTTTTCCTCTTGCCATGCCTCCTTGTGGATTAATCAGACATACTTTTTACTAGTCAATATTTCCTTCTGTATTTTAAAGTTTCATTGCTTTTCATGATTTCTCTGGGGATTTTAATATGTATACCCATCACACCTACATAAATTTAATATTATTTAACTTAACACTTCACTCTTCACCCATCAAAAATAAAAAAGTGTACATGCTATAATTCTATGTCCTTATCCTTTGTGTTATTGCTTCCATATTTCTTATACATAATACAAACATCACCTTAAAATGATATTATTTCTGTTTTGACCATACATTTATGGAAATTAGAAGGGAAGAACAATTAATCTGTTCTAGTTACTCACATATTTACCACTTTTGATGATTCTCACACTTTCCTCTGAAGTTTTCTCTTAGTATCTCATATAGTTCAGATCTGGAGAACAAATTCTCCCAGACTTTAACATGAGATGTCTTTATGTCAGCCTCATTTTTGAAGATTTTTTCTAATGGGCACTGAATGTGAAGTTGACAGTGATTTAATTATCTCCCTTGTTTTAATGAGAAATATGCACCATGTGTACAGGCTTTACCCTATTGATCAGGTATCGCTTCTCTCCCTATTTTATTATTCTTAAATTTCCAACTGTATCTGTCCAATAAATCATCCAATAAATAAACATCCACAGAGATGAATCTAGGCCCAGATGACTTCATTGGTGAATTTTTTCAAACCGCTGAAGATGAATTAATAGAAATTCTACATATCTCTTTTACAAGAATAGAAAAGGAGGGAATACTTCCCACTCACTGTATGAGGACAATACTGCTCTCATACCAAAACCAGACAAAGATTACAGAAAAAGAAAACTACAGACCAATTTAATTTATGACTATAGATACAAAAGTCCTGTCAAAATACTAACAAAATACCATCAAAACGAATCCAGCAATATATAAAAACATTATCCACCATGTTCAAGTGATTCTCATTGCAAGAATGCAAGGTTGGCTTAACACCTGCAAATCACTGAATCCAATGCACTATGTTGACAGTGTAAGTAGCAAAAAACCTCTTGATAATCTCAACAGATGCAGCAAAAGCATTCAGATTTCATACACATTCAAATTTCATAATGGAAAACATTAATCAACAAACCAACATGGAAACTTTCTCAGCATGTATAAACCATCTGTGAACAACCTGCAGTTGATACCATATTTAATGGCAAAAGACTAGATACTTTCCTCCTAAGATGAGAAACAAGAAAAGGACATCTGCTCTTGTCACTTACATTTGGCATTGCAATAGCAGTTCTAACCAGGCCGATTATGAAATAAAAAGAAAGAAAAGGTAAACAAATTAGAAAGTTAAAAACCATGTCCATATAAAGCTGACATGATATTAAATGTAGAAAAGCCTGAGTAATCCACCAAAAAAATACTGTTGGAGGTAACAAATGAGCTCTTCAAGGCTGAAGGGTACTAGAACAGCATTATAGATAGAATGAAGCAGTCAGCTGCATTTATACACCTGCAATTAACAATGTTAAAATGCAATATAAAAAATAATTCCACTTAAAACAGCATCATAAACAATAAAATTTGAAGTAATAAATTTAACCAGAGAATACAAAACTTGGGCTTGAAACTAGAAAACACTATGAAAGGTATTAAAGCCCATCACAATAAATGGGAAAATATCCCATAT
This sequence comes from Geosciurus inauris, assembly GCA_004024805.1. Taxonomy (NCBI): domain Eukaryota; kingdom Metazoa; phylum Chordata; class Mammalia; order Rodentia; family Sciuridae; genus Geosciurus; species Geosciurus inauris. The sequence goes on from PVHX01002052.1 coordinate 114,466, forward strand.
TTGTGGACTTGATACTGTTAAGAGGGCAATACTTCTTGAATTGATGTACAGATTTAAAACAATCCCCATCAGAATCCTATGTGGCTTCTCTGTGGAAACCAACAAGCTGATCTCAAAATGCATGTGGAAGAGCTAGAAATCCAGGATAGCCAAAACAGTGTGAAGGGAGGGAAGGAGGGGGAGACACGAAGGAGCACATTCTGATTCCAGGAACTTGTAACTCTAGATAATCTACGTTGTGAGACAGAATGTTGGTGTCCCTTCTCAAGAGTCCTATGGAAAGTCCCAATGTCCAACAGGATGCATCTGAAAGTGAGGCCTTTGGGAGATGAACAGGTCACGAGGGTGAAGCCCTCTTAAATGGGATTAGTGTCCTGATAAAATAAGTCCCAAAGAGCTCTTCCCTGCACCATGAGAAGCTTCAGCTACAATACCACTGTCTAGAACCAGGAGGTGGTTTCCATTGGCCAATGCCTTGATCTTGAACTGCAAAGTCTCCAGAACTGTGAGCAAGAAATGTTTGTTTTAAGCAACCAGTCTAAGTATTTTGTTATAGCAGCCTCAAAGCCTTAAGGCACAAATATAATCTGTAAGTTCAAAACACATTGGTTCCTGGGACTGGTGTGGGAACTATGATTATAAAGTGGCAAAATGGGTGACAGAAATTTTCTGCTTTGATAAATTTGCCAAAATTTAAAATGGTGTATTTTGTATGTTGATTACACCTCGATAATAAGATTGCTATAAAAATCATTTTTTATGTATTAAACAGGAAAAAAAAATACTAATACACACATTCTTCTGGCAGAAATCTAAAGGAGTCTCTCTCCAGAATCAAAATAAAACCCAAAACAAGCAAACACCAAAGCATTTGAAAAAGGAGACTTTAAATAACTTCTACGTCAATTAGGCTACAGAAGCAGGAACTGAAAATAACCTAAAGACTAAAGCAAAGGAAAGTACAGCACCAAAAACCCACAGGGTATGATGCAATCAGCTCACCAATGACAACACGTACAATGTAATCACTTGATTATTACCCAATTTAAGGAGCAAGAAGAGGGACAACTGAGTATAAACAAGGCATAAAGAAGAAAGTTAAAATTAATGGAGGAACAAACACGTAAGAAATGATGAATTTTATAAAATCTAGTTGATAAAAACAGAATTAAAATAAAAATCCCAGCTGGGCACAGTGGCACATGCCTGTAATCCCAGCACTTTGGGAGGCTGAGACAGGAAAATCCCGAGTTCAAAGCCAGCCTCAGCAATGGTGAGGCGATAAGCAACTCAGTGAGACCCTGTCTCTACATAAAACACAAAATAGGGCTGGGATGTGGCTCAGTGGTTGAGTGCCCCTGAGTTCAAGCCCGGTACTAAAAAAAAAAAAATCCCAGGTAAGTATGATTAAAGAAACAAAGGAAGAAAGCACTGAAAATTAGAAGTAACTACAAATATAGCAGGATTAGATTTAAGTGAGAATTCTTTTTGCTAATATTTTAGTAAGAATTTGGAAAGAACAAGATGAATTTTCTATCAAAATAAGTTGCCCCAAACGTGGAATAAAGTGAAAACAAAACAAAAAACAAAAAACAAAAACAAAAACAATAATCAAAACAAAACAAGAAACCTCTCTACCATAAGACATTTGAAAGTTTGTTAAATATCCCCCATTTGAAAAGGTGGCAGACTACAGTAGTTCTCAAATTCATACAACTTAACTTTCTCAAAATTGTTAACCTTAGTTATTTTTACCCCTCTAGCTCAGAGCAAATTCAATAACTAGGAATAAATTGATTTAGTGTAAAATGATACAACCATTTATAAATTACACATTAGATACAAAAAGATGGAAAATGTATTTCCTTGGTGTATTAAAAGATGAATTCCATGGAAAAGTATAGAGTTCAAGAAATTCAGCAGTAGCACAAAATTATAAAATTTAAACATCTATCAATAAAATATAGAATCAGTAACACTAAACACTAGAAGTAGAGGAAATCCCTATATGTACAAATTTTTAATAAACAAGCATTTAAACCAAGAATAGAAATAATAAAAAAATGATTTATTAAAATATATTGGATGTTATATCAAAATTAAAATAAGATGATTGCTATTAAAATTTCGCACATATTAGATGTGGTTACTTTACCAAGCTATATCAAATAGTATATTAATTTAAAATTCTAAAATAATTGCTATTAAAATCATGTGCATATTAGATGTGGCTACTTTCTTCACCATCATCCAATATTGTTCAGTAGGGTCCAGCTAACCAGTATGATGAGAAAGCAAAATAAGTATAAATATCATAAAAGTAGAATTAAGTGTATTTATATTTGATGCCTGAGACCAACAGGGTAAAATAAATCTTCAACTGATAAAGAGAACATAATAAATGGCTAGACACAAAACAAAGTTTTGGAATTCTAGTAATAACAGAAAAACAATGAGAGCATACAGACAATTCTCAAAGATGACTCTGTGAGAGCACTATGACATACGTAACGATAGGCAGAGGTCAGAGTCAGCCTCTGACATAAGTGGGTGAGGCCACGTTGACACAGCCTTGTCCTAAAATCATGTGGCAAATAGCATACAGCAGAGACTTCAGAGCTGAGGCCACCAGAGCACACAAAATTTGAAGGGAATTCGAGAAAGGAGAAGGAGCCACAGAAGCAGAAGCCTCCAAATCTGCATTCACATTTTGCTTAAACACCTGACCTCTCCAATCCTTGACAGGAAGACCATGGCTAGACCAGGAAGAGAACCACTCAAATAGAGCTTAAAGTAACACATTAATAAATTTAGGGTGATTTAAGGAAAGCTAATTGACCACTAGGATAGAAGTTAATCATCTTCAGTGAAAGAAAACAGAATCCAGTAAGATAACTGAACTTACCACTCGCAGTGTAATACACAAATGAATTACTATACATGCAAAGAGACAGAAAAAAAATGTATGCCATGGTCCAGCAAGAAATGAGTTATAAAGATGAAGTTACAAAGAACACAGATTATGAGGATTAGGCAAGGATTTCTAAATAACTCACAGATATGTTTAAGAATCTTTAAGAAAATGCGTATTTGGATATGATGGTAAGCCAAAGAAAAATCTCACAACTAAACACTTTCATATGAAAACAAAAGGCATCCAGAGTAAAATGACAGGACACAGGAGAATAACTATGAGGGTGAC